>JABXJD010000016.1:2460000-2565000 GCA_013375575.1 Percina caprodes
TTTTCAACACTTTCACTAGCCTGTTATGATTAAAACCCCATTTCTTACATTTGCTCTTCGATTGCCACCCACTGACAACCTCCAGGGCCGAATGCAAACAAGAGTGTATGCATTATTGGAAAGTTGACAATGGACCAACCGCATTAAAACCAACCACCCCTTCATTCTGCCCTGTGGAAGAAAAATTCAGAAGAGGGAACTTCATCTTAAGCATACATTTGTCACAAACAAAAAAACTAAATGTACTAGGATCCCAGTGTGTACACATGATGCACCGCTACACATATTGACGTGTTTGCACACTCATCCACATGCTGTGTGCGTTTCTGTTTGTGTGTCTTGAATCCAAATTGCAGGCATTTAAATCCAATCCTTGGACTGTTGTCTGAACTCACACCATGACCCCATCCCCAGCTAGGCACCCTGTCGGTGGGACAAAGAGCGTGTTGTTATACGAGGGGCTTCGGATGTGTAATTACCCCAATCTACTCTGCAGGAAGCTCCATAAACACACAGAGACATACCTCCCTGCACCTGAGATTTACACTGACCAGGGGAACTGAGGAATTCTTCACACCAGCGCATAAACAAGGCTGACAGCAAACACTAAGCAAACAATCCTTTTCTCCTTCAGCTGCAATACCACAAAGATAAGTTTATTTTTTATTTTTTTACAGTTACATGCACATTATATACTTCATTAACTCTTAGCATTGGTATGTGACATCTATTCTCAAAAATTAAACACTCCTATTGAAGAATCCAAGTTAGCGCCTGCTGGCTGCAAGCTCTTGCTATTTGCCTTGAAATTTGCATATTGAGCATTGCATGAAAATGGGTGACCTTTTCCTTCTGAACCTCAGGGCAATCGTTTGCATTCCAAATTCACATGTGAGAGCAAGGGCCATGCAGGGTGAGAGGAAGACAGAGAGTGCAAGTATGAAAATTAAAGAGTGGGGGAAATGCAGTAAAATTGCCACCACCATAAATCACTGTTGTCACACACACACACACACACACACACAATTAGGATGACCTAATGCAGAAGTTTATACATGAAGGTTTTAGTGCACAACTGGAAGGAATGAGTCAGTTGTGTAAGTGTGGACGATGGTGAAACCAAACCAGCATTCTCACACTCAGACGCTTCATGACGCTAAATGAGAGATCTGAAAAAGCTGGATCAACCAGTTGATGCAGGCACAAAACAAATCAAACAAACTGTCACACACAAAGTTACAGAACAAAGCAATAACCACAGTCTCTCACTTACACACACACAATTTTAAAGCACTCAAAGTCATTTAAATTGAGGAAACATGCTCCCACATGCGTGAAAGACAAATTACCTCCGGGGAGGATTTGCATTTAAGAGAGATCAAGGTTTAAAGACACGGCCTGACACACAAGCCTTTTCTAGGCTCTCAGTGCTCATTCTCTGCTAATCATTTTGTTCACATCTGCTGTATGTGTGGGCAGGTGCCAATCTAAAATATGCTATATGTTTTTCTTTGTTTTTTTTACTAGTTCAGAAAGAGAGCTTAAGGAATGGATATTCAAAGAAACAACAGGACGCTGTTAATTTATTTAATCATTTACCAATTGCGTAAATTCTCTGATTATTCAGGAGCAGTAATTCTATGCTTAATTTCAGGTTATGTTCAGATTAAAGTCTACAGCCATGCTGCAGAATCTGAGAAGCTGTACTTGGCACAGTTGAGCTAAATGCTAACATGCTGATGTTGAGCAGGTATGTAATAGGTACTAATAAGCACAAAAAACTAAATACAGCTGCGGTGTAGCTTTGCCCTCGGTCCCCGGCCTCAGCCTGCTACTGGATTTGTAAATCGGGTTGGTCTGCTCCGAAATCATTTATCCTTTTTTATACTCCCAGTGAACGTCTTGTGAGAGGGTTTTTTGTAAATTAATTAACAGAATTTGGTTTAACTGCTGCCATTTTCTATACGACAGTGACCTGTGTCACTATTGCCTGCGCTAATGGCTTAAAGTTGAATGACAGGTGTTGAGAACCAATCAGATTGGATAAAACAACATGTACCAAATTCTGATGCGCCCGGAGGACAATCTTTAAGAAACCAATTGGAGGACAGCTTCAGGTCACATGCTGGCCGAAAGTTTAAGGACTCAGATAGACACCCGTTTGTTCGGCGTACCTGCTCATGAAACCGCAGGAAACATTGAACAGAAAACAGAAAATATTGATTAAAGCCAGTTTTTATTAAAGGCTGAGGCTCTTACTACCTGCCAACACATCGTATGAGTAAACTATTTTATTTTTATTTTATTTTTGTATACATTTATATTTTTGGAAATATAAAGCGCACTCTATTGACAAGCCGCCACTGCTTGCTACCATTATCGCTCTTCAGGTTATCTTCAGCGCCGCGTAGCTGCTGCTCTACCCGGTGCATACTACCAAGCTGAAGGTGCAGTCGTATCTGACGCCGAGAGGCACTGCCCAAGCTTCCGAATTTTTTACGAGTTCAATGTGAGAACGGATTGGTAATCTAAATGAGTTTTTATTGACTAAGTGCATCGGGTAGCCATAATGGCCCACACAAGAAAAAGTAGATGTTTTAATACTTTTTTTTTTTAAATAACTTGATGTTTGTATTCAAACATTTCAAAGAGTTATGTAGTTGTACAAACTTCTGTCGCTCTTGCTAGTTAAATTAACGTTCATTAGATGCAATATATGCAGGTTTCAGGCAAGAATAATCACTGGGACTGGATGGAGAAATTGGATGCGTAAGCTGTTAATATCAATCTAACTGCAAAGATAACCCGAGTGTAGGTATGTCTGCATTGCAGCAGGTTTTTAATCCAATCAAACCAAATATCTGTGGTGAGAAATTCCCTGTGAATATTTCTACATATTTCTGTGACACCTTATAATGAAATGAAAAGATGAAAGATATACTCATGCATAAAAGGAAATATGGTTGGCATTGTGTGTTTAATTGGATTCGCTTTTGCATCATCCCACAGCAGCATAAGACATATTGTGCCAAGAGACGTACAGTATATCGCTTGAATTAGCGGTTATGTTTGCCATTAAGACATATGAAGGTATGCAGTCATAAGTGACTTCATCATAGATCAATTGATCATTTGCCATAATTGAAAAAACAGCTTGAGTGTGACAGGACTAATTTGTTTCTATTATGCCTCATTGATATTTCCATTTTCTTTCATCCTGTCCCTTTTTATGTTCTATATTTATGCTGAAGGATAAATTACTCCATTTAGCCCAACACTGCTGTGTTGATGCATCTTTATTCGACTCAGAACCTTTACAGCGCTGCCCTCTGACCTCTGAGATCAGTCTCCTTGCAAGCAGAGTGTGACTGATCCTCCAGCAGTCTTCTCCGCTGAAGAAGAGCTGACAGCATCGGCCCTTCCTTCATGCCTTGATGTGGGAAGCCTAACTTAGTGCCTCCTGCATTAGCATTCCTCTGCTGGACTTGACATGGTGTCACGCTTCCGAGTGCAAGTTCTCCCACGTCCAAGGTGCTTATTTTCACCCGCAAGATAATTTTCCTTTATGACAAAAACACATACGGGCTGCATTCCTAAATATGAGGTAAGAATATGAGACCCACCCAATACCACAAGTGCTCTCGCTGTACCAAACTCAGGGGCAGAGCAAAGGGCTGGCTTCTGGGGCTCCAGCCCCAAATGTTTTCTCAAAAGCTACAAATCTTTTAAGATTTTAAAAATATTTCCAACCTTTTGTCATTACCCCTCAGTCTCTCTGAGTCAAATCAATGACGCAAAAGTTCTGTAACTGGGGAAATATGGCCATCCACTAAAATAGTTTTCAAGATCTGTAATGCAGTTCACATCAAATTTCGTTATGTAACTTTACATTATCTACATTATGTAACTTAAAACATCAGACAATGTTGCCTTTTTTTTGGGTGGCAGTCGTTGTGTTCTGGTTTCAGAATGATGAAGGCAATTGGAGAACAATTAGAAACAAAACAGGATGTAAATGTGCTGTATTTATATAGCGCTTTTCTAGTCTTACCGACTACTCAAAGTGCTTTTACATCATACAAGATACATTCACCATTCACACACATTCATACACTGTGGCCGAGGCTGCCGTACAAAGTGCCACCTGCTCATCAGATAAACATACACACACATTCACACTCCGAAGGCGCAGCATCGGGGGCAACTTGGGGTTCAGTGTCTTGAACCACCAACCTTCCAATTGGCAGGCAACCGCTCTACCGCTGAGCCACAGCCGATGTAGGCTCTCCAGGAGGATTCTTGTCCTTTCCCAAATGATGGACAGATTTATATGCATAGTATTATCAAATGGCTTGAAAAATATTGCAAATAGTTGGCGTAAATGTAGCTGAGCCCGAATGTCATGTGCACCTAAATGACAGTAACGGTTAACTTTTCCTTCACTCATTTTTTAGGAACTTAAGTGTTCCAAATCAATAGTTTAAAAGCACTGGTTGTTATACTTAGTTGTTATGACTGGCAGAGTCATATTTTAGTATATAATATAAGAAGATGAATTATGACACATCTGTGGATTTGGGAAATGTGGCAAGATGTTTACTATACAGCAAAGTTCTCACTCTGCAGCGGTGAAGTTTATAACCTGCCAGCATTCTTGTAGAAAGTAGAGACAATGGGAAACATAAATAAAAGGAGAGGTGCAAATGTCCGACAGATAAACAGAGGGGTCCTCTGGGAGAAAAAGAGTGAGCGGACAGACGGGTGTGGGGGGTGAGGAGAAACGCACAGAGCTTGTGATGTGAGCGCGAGGTAGTTACATGAGTGCTGACATTCACGAGAGGTGGACGCAGCACAAGGCCCCACTGTCGGAGGGCAGGATGGGAAGAAGGAGCAGCTGTCGGCCCAGGCGGGCAGCGATACGCCTGCCCCCCAGCTGTCAGGGCTGGGAGAAATGGCCAATTCACAGACAGGACATTGGGGCAGTGTTCAAGGACTGATGGTATATCGAAACTTGCACCACATATACAGGAAGGTGTGTTATGGCAACATGCAAACCCGCACAGAGGAACATTTAGCACAAAAACCTGTGCAAGCATGCTCACACCTCAGACCATATTTTAATGATCTTAGTGTATCTTAGTGTCTTTCAGGAGAAGAAACTGATCTGTGCGCGTGTGAAGTGAAAGCGGCGAGCAGATCATAATACTATTTCGCATTGTAAAATGTATTTTGCATGTCTGTGTGTCTGTGTGTGTAACAAGCATAGTGTGTTTACACTGTGCCTGAGCGTAAGAGCATTTTACTAATGCACTGTTAAATTACCCGTGTGAAATGCGGCGTTATTGACTTTAGAACAGGTTTTTGTTGGTCAATGGCGGGATCACTTTCCGCTGCCTCAAGATAGCAATACGCCTAGAATTCACCTGAACACACCTCACTGGAACACCAGTACGCCCATGGGCGCACAGATGGGCGCAGGTGTATTTGCTATTCAAATGAAGTGGGCGCTGGACGGGATATTGACAACTGTGTCGGTAAACTAGCAAAGACACTTTCTTCGGGCTTCGTGCTGTTCCGGGTGCAAGATAGGGCCCCTTCTGTTTAACAATTCCTAAACTCATGTGTTCCTGAACATCAAGCATATCATGTGCCTTTTACAAACAAATCACTGTTGGGATGATATTTACACAGCAAGCCTATAAGGTATCAAGCACTGGGGGTGGACTTCTAACCATCCACCCCAAAACTCACAGCTGCTGAAA
The DNA here is from genome assembly GCA_013375575.1 of Percina caprodes. Taxonomy (NCBI): domain Eukaryota; kingdom Metazoa; phylum Chordata; class Actinopteri; order Perciformes; family Percidae; genus Percina; species Percina caprodes. The sequence goes on from JABXJD010000016.1 coordinate 2,465,763, forward strand.
TTGTGAAACTAATACCTCAGTAAATTTTAGAAGATATTTGCTTTTCGGGAGGGGGGAAAAGTCCCGCACAGTGTCAGCACAGAGTATATTAGAAACACAATGTTTGGGTCATGGACCTTCATCAGGCATCTGATTCACAATGTGAAGCACCACATCTTTATACTATAGCCACAGTTAATAACAATCAAAAAAGGGGAATAGAATTTCACCTAAACCAAGTCTCCAGTTTCATCACCTTAATGGAAATATCTCCACAAACTGGAAAAGAATACTCATATAATATGAAAATGACAAGGTAATCAATTACTATTAAAAGAATATTAAGTAAATGACTTACATCAAGTACATCAAGTGAAAAGCTGGTAGATAGTACAATAGTACACAACACATATTGATAATTGAACTTTTAACATTAATATCTTGACCGCAGACCATGATAGGTCTGGTAATAGTTGCACATGAAATCTACTGAGTATGTTCACATACACTCTGGTTTTAAGTCTAATCCTGGTTGATGTTTACATGGAACACAAAGCAACCTGCTTATTCATGTCCCTGAACACTTGATTTTAAGATTGTCTACGTTTCTTTCACCACAAACCTTTTTTTGCAATCCTTTTGCGAAAAGGATGATTGACCTATTCTAATATATAATATATTATTAGATATTCTGGGTAAAAGTGTTTGAAAGTAACTTTAGATCGTTTCACTGAGAATCCGGTTTGTTTTTATCATCCTCACAGAAACTCCTCAAACCTAATTTCTTGGTCCCTGACAGTTGTCGAGGCTCACACCCAGACACTTGTAAGTCTTGACAGGAGGCATTGTGGTTATGTGAATGGCAACGGAGAGCAGAGGGCATATTTGTCTACAAAGGAATTGGCAATCAGTCTTGTCAAGATTGAGCTAGAGGTGGAGGACAGACAAGCTGGAGATGATGCCCAGAGAAGGATGATCGGCACATCAAGCTGTGTTTTAAAAAGGAAAAGAAGAGGCTTTTATTTATCCCACAAAGGGAAATTTACAATTTATAAAAGAAAGGCCAAGTGTCACCAGCATTCTAATTACCACAGAAGATACTGAATGTGAACATGTGCATAGCAGAGGAAAATTGAAAGGAACCCCCCCTGAGAGAGTGCAGTGGCGAATACAGAAATCTTCCCACATCACCGATGATGTGTAAGAGGGCAGTTTGGTGATACGGAGTTCAGGAAGCAGAAACAAACAAGAGGACCAAACACACCTGATAACTTTTAAAGCTATAATGCGTAGTTTTTGTCGTCCCTATGAAGAATTCTAAGTAATGACAACAAAACTGGCTGCGCATCCACATGATACAATCTTCTGAACACAGCCATACTGAGAAATACAGAGAGAGTTGTGGACCTGATCATCTTAATTAGCTTTGTAGTGACTCATTTGGCAATGGCTTGAATGTAAAGGATTTTCATTAATGTCAAAAAGTTAAGCACTAAAGCTTTGATGAACCTCTGAAAAAACTCTGTTCTGTTGATTTGAAAGTCATCAGAGACAATCAAATGGCAGCAGCCAAGAAAGAAATACAAAGGTAACATTACAGAAAAACCAACAGCTAATTTTGTCATAGTGGTCACTGTCGGAATTGCAAGTCTGCTTGACCTAAAACCCGTTTTTTCACAAACATCACAAAAATACATAAAAAGGGCCGTTTATAATGGAATGGCAATGGAAATGAAAAATGGAAATGCAAGCTAAGTGAAAATGTATTCAAATCATGATTTCAAAAGAAGAGAAGAAGATATGCTGGCAAAGCACATATGGATTTTTTTTACACCTACACCATTTGCAATCACAAGAATCCAAAACACTTATGAAACCAATATAAAATGCTGCATATTTATTTTCTTTCTTATGCTTGTCAGGTTAAAATCAAATTACCAAAAAGACTCAAAAGCACATTTCTCCACATGCGGTTTCATCCATCTTATGCTAATTGCTGCCTGCCACATGACTGACTTCTTGCCACTTTATCTATTTGCCCTATTTGTCTTGTTAAATTTCAATTAAAACAACACATTACTTCAATCTTTTTCTATTGGTTTCAAGAGGACGACTTGGCAATTCTCTTGTGTCTCCTTCACAATATCAATGACGTTTTCAGGCCATCCATGTAATTGCAGATATGAAGACTAATGGCCTAATGATGATTGTGTAATGATTCTTCTGCGATCATTATTAACTTTTTCTACTGTAAACAACCTGACTCTGGTGACCACTTGCATGGAAATCCTCGGGCTTATGAGCATAATAATGCGCTATTTATCGCAACAACAAAAAATAAGACCCATGTATCTATACAGAGTTAACATTGATTTGTTAAAAAGACATACCTTCAGGGATTTGGGGTTGCTTTTTGAGAATCTGTTAGCTTATATTTTATAGGACAGCCATGTAAACTATAAGTTAAGTAGCCCCATAACTGACAGAACTGATGAGAAAACGCCTAGGATGAACATATATCTTAATTAAGTTGAGTAAATCCAAGCTACAGGTAACAAATCACAGCTCACCATATGTCCAGATGGGGAAGCCAGAAAAACATACAGCGTGGAGGAAAAAGAGAGGTCAGGCAAAGCATGTTGGGAAGAGATCAGCTGGCAGGAAGAGAAAGATAAATGATTGTGGTTTAGGGGGAAAGAATGGAAATCTCCTTAACATTTAAATACCAGGCAAGCTGGGAGGAACCATGAAGTGGAGCAGAGTATAACATCTGTGCCTGCAGGCCACAAACGTTCAGGGAATAAAGTGGTGAAGCTTCCTCCGACCCAAGACGACACACAGACTGAAGGAACAATTGTAAGTAATGTCAAAAGGTTTTGCCAAGAGATGCTAAAACTCTTCCTACCATATGGGAGGAGGATTAAAAAGAGGTTTCTTCTGGTCTACTGCACATCAGACCGCATCAAAAGTTAGGGTCTGGGGGTGTCTTGGCAGCTCACCTGGTAGAGCGTGCATCCTATGTACAAAGGCTTGGTCCTCGGTCACGGGTTCAAATCCAACTGGCAATCATTTGCTGCATGTCATTACCCCTCTCTCTCTCCCCTTTCAAGTCTAAGCTGTCCTCTCAAAGAAAGGCCTAAAAAATGCCATAAAAAAAAAAAATCTTAAAAAAAAAATTAAAAAAAAAAGTTAGGGTCCATTTCTTTTTTTCCCACCTAATGCCACATTTAAAGCCTATGTTGCAGGTTAACCACCACTGTTGATTATTGGGTACAAAAAGCACTCAAGATATGTATATAATTTATAAAAATGTCTCCAAATAGTGTTAAATGTCAGTTTTTGGTCATTTTTGGTATTTGCAGGTTTATTAAGTCAATTCGGCGATGACGTCACAATGGGGAGCAAAATCTCAGCCTAGCACTAGAACTACGGCGACTGACTGGGATGTGGAAGAGGTGGAAAGGCCAGCAGCTGTATAATTATGAACCTGCCAGATGTGAGAGGGCAAATGAGAAATTGCCAAGATTTTGGGAAGTCTCCTTCATTTATCTCCTTCATTTAGCAACGCAGCAGTGCATACAACGACTTTACTTTTTACTATCAGTGAATAGCACCGAGTGAACGTCAACGTTTTCTTTCTATCTAGTGACAGTGATCATGTCGTTCAGATAAGTACTGGTACACTTTTCTAGATATAGGGATAGAAGGCATCCCCCCTAGTGTTATTTCTAAGCGTTTACCTCTTCCTCCAGTGAAAACGTGTCAGTGTTTGGCAGGTGCTTGTGCGCGTGGTGGCGAAGCTGCGGTGGAGAGCGGGTTGTGTAGGGGAGTGAGTGCGTTAGAGCCGCCGGTCGAGACGCTCCCCCCGCGATCAGCTGATCTGACGAGGCCTAAATCCGGTTGTGACATTTCAGCACGCACTATATTTTAATTGTTTATATTAACTTTACCATTCCTTTTAGACTGAGTCATCTGAAAGGCTCCTTATCCCTAGACAACACCAGTTCACTGCATACAGACAGGCTATACAAAATAAACGTCTTATGACAGTATCAAGACAGTCATTAAGGGCCATTATAGCCATTTCACTTGATATCATAATCTAAAGAAAATAGAATAAGATATGGTGATACCTCATAATAGCAGTGTTAGAAATGATACAAACACCAATCTACTACTATTAGCACTGCTACAGTAGTACTAGTACTGAGCATCTCAATGACAGTATAGCTTTACTCCAGATGTAGTGTAGGAAAGAGGTGACCAGTAATAAATATTGAATTATATTGTTATTAGGATGTAGGTTATAGGAAAGACATGCATTTTCAGAAAACATTAAAGTTTGGTTAAACAACAATGAACAGAGTGTAATTTAACATATGTTCTATTTATTTGGGCACAAAGCGCATCATTTTAAGATAAATCCATATGGAAGTTTAAGGAAAGAGCAGTTTGGCGCAAAATCAATATTTTAGAGATTACGATTAGCTGAGGGCTACATAAAACATTTTCACAGTATACTCAACAGTACACGTATTAGTACACCGTTGTATCCTTCAAACGTTTTTTTTAAAGCTTGTCCGAGTCCGTTGTCTGTGAGGTTGAAACATCCACACCAGTCCAGGCTTTCAATGAATCATGTAGCTCAGACTTGGTCACTGAGAATCTGAACTTTATTCCCCCGGTCTGCAGACTGCTCGCCACAGATGTAGATGTAGGTCGGACGCGTCTCTCCAGGCCGCGCACACTTGGGCTACGCTTCCTTTGCCTTTAACGTCATAAATGAAAATAATGTCCAGGATCTCCGGGAAAAGAAACAATATGCGTGTCTCCATTTCACACATCACTGCAGGTTGATTGTGGGCGACAACGCTGTCGTGGTTAGCTTACCGAAACTCTACTGCAGAAGTTGCTGGCTGGCTACGCAACGTTAGCTATATCCGCTATTATATTCAGTTTTGCGATATCCAACACCATCAAATACAATGGATAACAGTTCAAATATTTATTTCCCACAAGCAAATTGCACATATTCGTTGCAAAATTAAACCTGCAACATAGGCTTTAAATAATAATTCAAAACCATAAAGGCATGTTTCTTGCTATAGCAATGACAGTTTTATAAGAATATAACAGTGATTTTATATGAGTCCAATTTATTTGCTATTTTTTATATCCAAACTATCTTGTGGTTATATTGTAGCTCCTGCAGAGTGCCTTTTTTGCGGCTTTATTGACGTACAGCTGTTAACTGCAGCCTCTCACAGTAGCAACACATAAACTACTCTCACTGCTTTTCAAAGCTCACATTTTTAGTAAATAAGTCTAAGGTCATGCAAGTAAATATTTGTTATTATTCTACAAAAAGTGTGTCAAATGCCTGACTATGGTTATTTACAAAGGTATGAGTGCTTTAACACCTGTTTGTGTGTGAGTCACATGTTTGTCAGGACGGTCACATGTACTGTGGAATATTCTCTCTTGCAAGCTAACTGCAGGAGAATGGCCAGTGGCAAAAGCAGAATTTGTTTCAAAAAGTTTTCAAAGACTGAACTCCTTAAAAAAGACAGCAGTCAATGTTTTGAGAGAATGAAAGTTAACTAAACTGTTGGAAGTTTGGTTCTTGAGCTCTTTGGAGTATTCACTTCACTCCACATCCTCCTCTCCAATGCACAGTGATGCGGTGAATAACGGACAACTGGAAAAGTCAAGACTGACTGCCCAAGGCTGAATTGCAACATCAGGAGGTCTCAGATTTGCAGGGGCTTAAATCAGAGAGGATTGTATATTCTGGCTCCAACTTGCTGCTGATTCTGCCATGTGGTTACTTCCAGCCAGCCTACCAGCACACATATAGGTACAGAAAGTAAAACTGACACAGTGATGTGAGCGGTTAAAAGTTTTCTTTCCATGAACTGTCCACCAACTTCACTGAATATCTCCTCACTTGCCCGCACACTGTGCTATGTAAATGCTAAAAATGACTTTTCCTTTCAGTCAACTGTAACAACACCCAGGACAGGAACTACACCAAGCTGGAGTCATCTCCCTTGCAGCAGTTAAAGGTTTTCCAAACTAAATAGTACCAGTAGTCTGAACATCTACATACATAGAGGGGAATTATATTAGACATCTTCAACAGGGGGTCCGGGGCCCCTAGCGGGTCCTCAGAATTGTGAAAAAACAAAACATTAATGACATTTAGGTAAGGGAGTCACTAAGTTAGCCATCCACAGATACAGTCCATCCTAAGGATTCACTGAGCCACATGTATGTTTAACATTAAAACATAATTCATAAAATCATGCTAACAATTATTTAATAGCTTAGCATTCTGGACACTAAAAAGGTATGCATAAAGGCTTTAGGCCGCTCTACACGTTATTGTAGGCCCAGTCTAATATGCAACTCCATTTAATACAATATATGTAGTGCATGACCATCATTTTAATCATCTTACAGTGAAAGTCCTATACGCTTGTCATATGTTGTAACATATTTATCAAGAAAACTGTGATACATCCGCATACATTTGCAGAACAAATTATGAGTAATTCCACAAGGGTAAACATACTGTAGCCTGGGTGATATTGGTATATTTTTACTATACTGTTCATTCCATGATGGCCATCCCTTTAATATCTCTTAGTGAATTAGGTTTGTTGCAGGCAATGTTGCTTAATGGCAATATTGGATTTTCCAGAAGATTTAAAATATTACGCTACATATAATATTGTGATATCCCATTATAGAGGTTTTCATTCAGATCATCTTCTGTGGCATATATATATATTTTTTTGTAAAACAGCCCTGTTGCTAAGTAAAACAGGATGGAAATGTGACGGAGCGTGTTCAAAAAAAATTTAAATCAACGTTTGTGCTCATATGGAGCTCATACCGCTGATCAGCATATCACAAAGAGAGCGATAGGGAGGAGGAAAACGGGGATCGCTAACGCCGCTATTGGCAACAGAGCATTAGTTAGCTCTATTGTTTGCTCACTTACCTATTCATCAATATTACGTGTTTGGTGCTTGCTGGAAAGTGTGTTGTGTTGCTAGGACACCTGGCACCTAATGATCACAAAAACAGAATGATTGAGAAAAACAAAATAAGAGTTTACCTGCAAAACGTAATGTGCGAAATAATTGTCTTCTGCTCTCAATGAAAAAAAAGTATTAAGGGAAATTTCACAGTTCTAGGTGTTCTCACTGTTGATTTATTTAACTTTTTCGCTGTTTATTAAGTTCAACAATTCCAACATCTTTCCAAAAGTCAATGAGTAATCGTGTTAAATAGTTGTGATTTCAATATTGACCCAAATAATCGTGATTATGTTTTTTCCCATAATCGAGCACCTATTAAATATGACTGACTAATGTAATACTGTAAGTATTGAAGTGAATATATATATATATATATATATATATATATATATATATATATATATATATATATATATATATATATATATATATATATATATATATGTGTACCACGGTTGGACATGGTGACAACAGTACAGTATAATTCAAATATACATACTGTATGCCTGGCAGTAAAGACTTCCAATGAGAGAAAGAGAGGATTAGATTCAAACCAGTGGTCATTACAGGACTGCGTTACAATCTATAGATGCTCCTAAAATCCAATTAAATCCTCCTGTATATGAAAGCAGAAAATACAGTAAACACAAAGACTTTATTGAGGTCTGTTGTATTGGATTGCATATTGCATTGCATCAGTTGCTCATGTGATAATGTCCACCGCCTGTATTTGTGTGCTGACATGTACACAGGTATTTGCAGCATACTTGCACCCCGGTTAACTCACACTGATTTACTGACCAAAGAATTCAACAGATGTTTTCCCCTTGCAAGAAAAGGCAAGCTTGATTGAGCATTATCAGGAAAGCGCAGGGACATTCCACCGTTACATGGTTACATTCCTGGTTTGGCATAGGTTTCGATAGGGAGTTGGTCTTGTTAGCTTGTGACAGGGGAAATTGCTGGTAAACAAACAACCACATTTTTGCCTGATAACACATGAAAAAGAACAGGGCCCTGGCACTGGGAGAGTGTGTGTGTGTGTGTGTGTGTGTACAAAAGTATGTGTTCAAACCTCTCTGCGCTGCATTTGCTTCCTTATCTCCAATCAGCACATGAGAGGATTCCCAGCGAGCAGCCGTCCCTTTGAAATCCTCCCAGCGTGTTTGTTTATGTCAAGCACTCGCGTGTTTCAGGGATTACATCTTTTCTTTTCCTGAATTCCCCTCCTTGTCCACCTCAAAGGAATTTAACGACTCCCCACCATCTCCTGACGCACGCACGCACGCACACACGCACACACGCACACACACACTTTAAAATGCATACTTCTGCCCTTGACCTATGGAAAAGGATTATGAGAGGTTATAAGGGCAATTTCATGCATAACAATAAATGCAGTTTGGCATCACAAAGTCATGATGAAACACAGGAGAGAGAATTCATTACACTAGAATAATATTGGAATATTGGGCTCCAGTGTGATAAAATGATCATACTTCCTTCTAGTTAAAGTCTGCATCAAGCTACCTTCTTTTCCCTTGCCAGTACACAAAATGTCTAATATTTGTGTACCGCAGTTTCTTCGACTTCTTCAATCACCCTCTGGGCTTAATGGTCAGGCTAATTAGGCCTTCAGAGAATACTGTGGTCAGACCAGTCAGAGGTGTCACTAGAGAGGAACCCAGAGAGACCATTAGGGCCTTGATTGATGTCCACTAGACGATCCCTGCAAGGGTTGTACATTTTAGACTAAATGAGCTCCCGCCTGGAAGAATACGGAGAGAATGCCCCAATCACTGCTGGTTGGTTTCATATTCATTGTCGGCCTGAACGCCAGGGCAACCCATAAATGTTACAACTAATATGCATCAGCAAATATATTTGGAAGGAAATGCAATGCAAAGCAGATATCAGATATCATGAGAAAACATCTATTAAACATCTTTTGAAACTAGGTCTGCACGATATGAGGAAAATATCTAATATTGATTATTTTGACTGATGCTGCGATAGCGATATGATGATTTCTGATCTGTAGGATACAATTTGTAGGCCGTGATGTCTCTGCAGCACTAAAATACTTAATTCAGAATGGTTTGACACACACTTTGCCTTTAACAAATATTCAACACTGACTTGACGCTTGAGACATGACACGGTGACTTTTCTAATATTTGACCAAATCCAAATCACCATAAATTGCTCAAACCTAAAGACACATGGGATGCATGACATCTCCTCTCTTATGTCCATGCCATCTTCCTCAACCTCCTTCCTAGGACTTATTTGTGGTATAGGGATGAAATACTTCCTGGATTTAAAAATAAAAAAATGCCAGTGAACGTTATCCATGTAGCAATTATATTTCCTCCAAAATGTATTTGGCAAAAGAAATTAGAAGGCTATTACGACATGTTGTTGTGTGATAGGTTTTCCAAAGGATTGGGCAGAAAAATATTGCACGCATATTGCAGCTTCATCTTGCCAGTGAATGACTACTTTTGATATGATTTTTTTTTTTAACATTAATATGAAGCAATTTCAGAGAAGTCTGCCCAGGTCAGAATAACTGCCCTCTTAGGTTTGGCTAACTGGGCTGCAGGCAACACAGGCTGAAGGAAGCTCACCCAGGAGTGAATTCAAACCATGATGACCATTAGTGCGCACACGCAGGTACACAGACAATTACACGGTGACTGATTGTGAAAAGAAATTAATTTCACACATACACAGTGAGTTTAAAGAGATAGACTTATATTGTAGTTTGCTAATTGATTTGTGAAATGATCAACATTTGGGAACAACCTTGATCACAGGATGAAATCTCTCCTCTGCCTGTTATTACTGGGGCTATGAATATGCATGATGAATATATTACAGCCAGTATTACAAGACACAAAGTTAGATGACTTCTCAAGGTAATGCATTTTCAGGGGCAGACCTTCAGCTAGAACAAGGACAGTTTAAAATCCCCATATAATCACACATTTCCAAAAAGTAATTGTCTGGTTTAACAGAAGGATAAGCGCACATCCTCACAGTCTTGTAAATATTTTACATGATGACAGCATCAAAAGTTCCCCTTAGGCCTATGTCATGAAGCAAGAATGTCACTAAGAAGTCAAGTCTCAACATGAGAGCTGCGAATCTGTCTTACTGAAGCAGGACATGCTGTAGATACGGGCAGGGTTATATCACAATCAGCCCAGGATTAAACCTGTAAGAAGTCAGATATAATTGATACAATATTCCACAGACTCAACATATCCTCAGAGTCTAACCAATGAGCTGTTCTACTAATGACTCACTCTGAGTTATGCGGCGTTTGGTCAGAGAGGTGATGTTTGGGAGGTCTGATTTCTTTACTATGCTGTAAAATCATTTATCCATTTGCATTCCTTCTCTGCGTACTGTTATACCGTTGACAAATGTTCTACGTCGTGGTATTAAACAGTTTCAACATTTAGAAAACAAACTTCCCTGCTGACTCGCTACTGCTGAAATAAATGGAGAACGAGCATCTTCATCCGTTTCTTGCTTTTTTTTTCCACCTCTCTGCAGCACACAGACTAAACAACATTTAAAAAAAATAAAAATCTTGTTGGCTGATGACTATCTGAACTGTAACTAGTATCATCACTCTGCAGGAACAATTCAGCAAATATCTGTGCAGCTCTTGCAAAGAAGGGTATTATGGGTAACCAGAGAAACAGACATGAACATATCCCAAATCTCAACAAAAAAATAGAAAAAATAGAGAAATTTAAAAGGAATCTAGCCACGCAAACATTACCAACTGACACCCATTCTCTTCCATGCACAGTTTACGCCTTAGGGAATACTTTGACATTTTGAGAAATGACTCACTTACTTGCTCGCTTACTCACTTTTCTGGTGAAGAGGTAGATGGAAACATTAAGACCACTCTCCTATTTGACCTTTAAATATAAGGCTAAAGCTAGCAGCTAAACTTAGCACCATGGAAAAGAGGGAAACAGCTAGCCTGGCTCTGTCCTATGGTAGTCTATATCATTCGCATTCCACTTCCTTGTTCCGGTGCTACGAAAAATTCCACCGGATCTATGTATTTTCCATTTCCTTCCGCTTTCTTTGTGTTGGAATTTTAAATTCGGTGGATTTATGAGGACTATTGTTGATTGCTCCTCCAATCTCTGCAGGGTAAATTGAGAACGCTAGCTAGTTTTCTCTTGCACGACTATTTTGTAGCGGCTTGGCTCTTTGTCGAGTTTAGTGCCATTAAACCAGAGCATGTTTTCCTCCCATCTTCAAATGCTATGTAGAGCAGCCAGACCCTCCTTCAGAGCACTTTGGAAGAGGGTCTGGCAAAGCGAGACTAGTCCAATGGTAACAAAACCCTATTTGTCATTTTACGGGTGGTTATACTTTACTTCTTGGCTCTGAGCAGCTGGTCAGTCTCGAAAATTTAAAATGTAATGTTTTGTATGTATTAGACAAACAAATTATGTGTTAATTAGTCACCTTTTGTGGTGCTAGTGGGTGGATTCTATTACCATTTGACAGAGCCACGCTAGCTGTTTTCCAGTTCCAGACTTTGAGCTATGCTAAGCTAACCGGCTGGTATCAGTCCGCTCATCTAACTCTCTGCCAGCAAACTCTTTTCTTTAAGTGTAGTACACATGGCTGCATATTGTTTTCAGTGGGGAAAAGAAATAATTAAATCAAAAATGCACTTCATATCATTCCATTCAAATCTAATTTAATAACACTTTTCCACTTTCAGGATATACAAATTTGCAAATAAGCCTTAAATGCGCAGACATAATTTGTTTTGCTCCAAAGCAATCAAAAGTACATATTGCATTTCTTTCTTCTCTTGACATTAAGTATAAGCTGTAGTGCTTCCCAAAATATTTCCCTGCTTTTTTTCCCCTTACTTTAATATAGCAGAATTAGATGTAGAGGCTTCTGTAATGGCCCCCCGGAGGCATGAAATTATGAGAGTCAGAGAAAGCAAGGTAATTACCATCAAGACTTTGGACCTCAACCAAAGCACATTAAAACCACTTCAAACCCTGAGAGAGAAATGCAAACACAGAAGTAAGATAGCTGCATAACTGAACCCTCTGACCACCCATTTCCATCATGCGGGAAGCCTATGTATATGTATGGAAAAACATTGTTATGGAGAGTAATTTCATTTTTTGTTGAAAGATAGATTTACAGTATTAATATATTGTGATTCATTTATTTAATCCCCCCTCCATAAAGATGTTAAAGCAGAATAGCCATTGGACTACTGGCTGGCATTGCAACTATACTGTGTAAGGTGCTATGAGTAAATACCAGTACACTCAATGTCACTCCACATTTGTTCATTAGTGGCATCTACAGCAGAAAGACACTTGGGCACACAGTAGCAGCAGAGAACTTGCATCGTTCTCAAAACAAGACCTCTACGTTAAAAGTAATGCTGCTAATAAGTTGTCTGCAGCCATACTGTGCAATACACTACTTAATATCAACAATGTGCTTTAAGGCGGGGTACGACTGGCCAACATGGCGCCTCTTTTTATTTGCAAACCCATTTTTTCTTTGCTTGTGCAAACACAGCAAATTAGAATAGCTTACTTCATCTACTTTCCGAGTGACTGTTTAATGGTTATGTTTTATTAGTTTTTCTTAAGCTATCTCAGTGCCCCATTTGTACAAATAAGAGTCAGCATTGATTCAGTGATGCAACCATTATGCGCTCCCCAATCAATATTTTTCAAAAAGGCATTAACTAGATGCAGTGTACACGGAGGTGATCTCAGTGATCTCAGCTCAGACTCCCAGCATAGGCAGAACAACTCAATCTATAAACAATGCAAACATCCCTACAAATGATTGTGTGAAGACTTCTCAATCCTGATCCCAAAGGCAACCATTAAAATGAAATAGTGCTTTGCTACTCTTAGTAAAAAGTAAAAAAAATGCTTTCGCAAGGGAGCAGAACGTAGGCTTGTTCGAGATGAGCGAGGTCTGGCCAAATCGATCACCGGCGATCGCCACCCAATGCATGCCGGTTAGATTTGTGTCCAACTTGATCCGACTTGCTCTGACATGCTCACGTAGGCAACGGTAACCTCACTAGATCAAGGGAGACGCAGTTGTTTTATATAAACTTTTTATTGATTTGGAATTGGAGGGATTTTAATATGCCATGTGTCTGATTTAAAGGGTTATTCTGTACAAGCCACGTGTGGCTGAGTTACATTTAGAAGTCAGCGAGACTAAATCCGTTCGGATCACGGATCATCTACAGTGTGTTGCAACAGATCGCATGTAGAGCATTTTGAGAGTTACTATGACATAAATAAAACAAGTGACAAGAGACTTGTAAAAGCTGATATATGGGTCTGATAACATTTTAATAAATCGGACCACAGTGTTTCTGTCTCTGACTGTTCCGCCTGAAGGTTGCTGGAAACGGCTGGAAACAGATTTTTGTCACCACCCTACTGCTGCCGCCTGCTCTCGTCCACTTTACAGTTCGTAAAGTACAGTACGCAGTTCATCTCGAACGAGCCTACAGTAGTAAATACAATGGTGGTGGGAGCCTAGAGCCTCCATGCTGAGGTTACAATTTTTTTTTTCTAGAAGCACTTTCCTCCGTGTCAACAATAACTGCAGGTCTCTGCACTGAGAAGCTCATTATTGTACTGAGCACGTTCTAAATTTGAATGCATGTAAATATGGGACTGGGAAGCCAGGAAATGGTCACAAAGCTACACAGCCAACCTGAGGGGAAAATCTGTATTTTAAGCAGTTAACAGAATCAGAGTAGTGTATAAAATTCATAGAAATGGCTGCCGTGTTGTTAATTATGAACAATGAACCGGTCATGCCCATGAGCAGCTCCTTATATCACACTAAATGGTATTTTGTGAGCAGGATCTTTCCTTTGTCTTATCTCGTCTCTCACAGGTTGGAAGCTGTTCTGCTCCAAAGATTTAATTTCCACTAGTATGAAATTGGACCTCTGCCCACACATACTTGCAGCTGTGGAGCGTCTTGACCTTCAGTTTTAGTTGGTTTACCCAGCAGCACAAATCTGAACCAAGGACACCTAGCATTGTATAGACAACAGATAGCACTACCGGGCCCACCCCAGAGTGCTCATCAAGGGCACATTGAGTTAAAAACAGCTTCCAGAAACACAACAAAATCAACAAATACAAACAGTAAAACACTATAAAACTAAAATTAAAAAATTAAAACTATGACTATTAAAAGGCCTTTTGAAATAGGAATGTCTTTAGGCCCTTTTCTTCATGGTTGACGGGAAGACAACACAAGGGTTAATAGAATGCGAGAAGTCCAGATGAAAAAAAAATATTGGCCTACAGGTTAAGTGTCTATAATTAAAAACTGGATGTTGGGTCCCCACAAGTTCCTTAACCAAGATTCTTTCCAGTAATCAACAGAGGACAGGAAACACGACAAGTTTTTACTTGCTGCAAGGAGAGCTGTTGAGTGTCACCTCTGACAATCTCCAAACCAACTCTAATGCTCTCCTTCAGTGCAGTCTTTTTATAGCATGAGTGAAACAAGTTACACAATGTATGCAGAGACGTGTGCGACCTATGGCCGCCCACCCCTCAAGACAATAGCATGACATTTGAGTTCAAAAGGACATACACATATACAATACAGAGGTGAGTAGATTCAATCAGTTCAATCAAGAGCGCATAGACACTCACACAATAGGAAGTAAGTAAATAAGGAAGCCTGCTGTTAAGCCAGATACATTCAAACTCTGTGTGAGACGACACATATACAATGACAGGCAAAGATCACAAATGAAAATACAATTAAGTCTGTAATATAACTTTGAGCAAAGTAAAATCTCTAACACTGGATGTTGTTTGCATCTGTTCAGATTGCATTATTGTGCATGTGTGAATAATGTATTCATTCGTTTAAGTATCTATTACAGAAAATTTGAAAGAATTTTACACAACCTGGAGATTTATAGCCTTATAAATCAGTGCAAAGCCTCAGGTACAGCACTTGTTGAAAGAAATTCTTGCTGATGATAAAGATGTCATCTATCTTAATCGAGGATACATGAAGGTCATGTTTTATAGACATTAATGTGAAAGACAAAAAAAAGTCATTGTTGGTTGAACAGTTCATTTGAAAACACAGGAGACAGATGGGTCAGCGGGCACTGAGAGCAGCTGCCAAATGCTGAATGAATGATGAAGAAATTTGAGGAAATGATGGGTACCCTTAACTGCACCATGTACGTCTTAATTGGAATTTAATTTGCATTGTGCATTTTGTTTGAGAGAAACCTATAAATGCCAGTAGTACTGAGAGGTTTCAAAGACTTGTACACTGTACAGTGATTATAGTGTATTCCATTTACCTCGGAACTCCGAAACCGAAGCTGAGAATGATGTCATACCCGAGTTGAATGTGTTAGTTACAAATCGGATTTGCATTGTTTTCATAAGCTCTAGCCAGGTTAGCCATTGTTAGCAATGCCAGTTTATAACAACGCATTATGCTGTTTTTTTTGTGAATTATGTGTTTATTTCTGCCAATACAACTTGGCTGTTCTAATATATGTAATTTGTAGAGATATCCTGTAGAATAACTTGCGTATACATTTCATTAAATGAAGGCCCTTAGTCAGTGGAGATGTTTGCTAAATAATATAGTAGTTGTATTTACACAATACACTCAACCTAAAATAAGTTACTATCGCTTTCAACACAAAATAAATTGCATTTGCTGAAAACATTGATCAACACTTGGAAACTCTGTGCGAGTTCTGAAAGTATTTGCTCCGAGGGAGGATGAGTTTTTTGTCTTAATAAAGTATGTTCCTGAATAATATGCGGTGATGGGAGCTATTCAAATTCTGGCAGTATCTCTGCTGGCTCACCCAGTAAGAGCGTGCGCCCCATGTAGGCTGAGTCCTCTGCAGCGCCCTAAAAAAAAATAAAATAAAATAAAAAGTATTGCTGCTGGACATTTTGTATTACTCTGTAACACTAGGAGGAAAGTGGGGGGAGAATTCCTATTTCCCTTTAATAAACTACTTCAGTTGTTTTCAATCACTTTCACGGCAGTGAATCGAGATGTGGGAAGCATGCTAAGAGAAAACATTTGACAAAGAGTGCGGAGAAGTAGTTGGACATATGTGTGGTGAGATAATCCATTTGTCCTCTGTAACGTCACATTTATAGAAACATGGAAGGAGGAAATGACAGGACCTCAACTCATTTCCACGGTGCTTTCAGGAAGATTATGAACTGAGACAGACCGATTTTCTGACTGATCCTTTGAAAAACACTTGCAGAGACTTTACTGGCCCAGCCCGACACTCAGCTGAAGAGTGTGTTTTTTAGGTTTTTCCAAAAGTAATATGAAAGTGCCAATCAAGAGTTAAACAGACGCATGTTCACTTTCCCAGGTCCTCAGGATCCTTTGCTGTATGTTACTGATATTTAATTCATGGGGGTGGGGTGTAGAACCACTTGTATGTCTGGACAGAATTAATGTATATGGATACTGTGGGATACAATGCCTACGTTTGTTTTTCTTTGCACACACTGGTTCCATATGGGATGTTCGTGATGCTTTCAAATAATGTTGAGGAAAAATGGGCTCAAATTACTCCAAACGTAATCTCACATCAACAAACAGCTGCTAGAAGTGACCTGCACTGCTTAGGAGGTTTAGAGAGGGATCTTTTTGTTGTATAGGATTTTGTTGTCTTTTCCACTTTGATGACGTATTCACACGTGTGCTTATCTGTGCCTCCTACAGCTAATGTGTGGGGGGGTGGGGGTGGGGGAGAGTGAATAAGATTGTAGTCGTCTCACTTTGCCAGACCATCCACATGCTGCAGAGCGGAGGAGGGTCTGGCTACGCCACATAGCATTTTGCGATGGGAGAAAAACATGCTCTGGTTTATTGGCATTTCTTTAAACCAATCACAATCGTCATGGGTGGCACTAAGCTCCGAACGAAACCGCTGCAAAATAGGTACGCAAGAGAAAAACTCAGATTGGTCAGATAGTCTAGATAGCTGTCTCAATTTACCCTGCAGAGATCTGAGGAGCGGTCAACAATAGTCCTCAGAAATCCACTAAATTTAAAATTCCAACACAAAAAAGGACAAAAAACGGAAAAATCAGAAATTCCATGCATCCGGCAGAATTTCCTGCGGCACCAGAGCAATCCAGGAGGTGGAACGTCAAGGATATAGACTAACATTGGAGTAACTACATTCAGATAAACTGACACTCAAAATGAATACATTTGATATATAATGTGTGTGTGTCAGGTGTTTTGAGGGATTCTTTTCCATTGCTTGCTGTGACATGAAAACTGCTCAGGTGCAATGAAATAGTCCTTCTAGAAAACATAAATAGAAAATCCAAAACTGGCTTTGTGTTTATTGTGAGGGATTATCTCGCTGTGTGGATGTTGTTTGTCACACTGTACAGCGGCAGCCTATAAGCCATGTCCACACTAATGCGAATACATTTGAAACAAGGTTCTGCCCACACTTCATGGCCTTCAGATGGATTTCTTCAAGTTCAAGACAAACCTCTTCTTCTTCTGCAAACAACAACATTGTGGCAGTAGGATGGAATCTGACAGACCGCCTGGTGGGCACTTTCACACCTATAGTTCGGTGGAGTCGGTGCAATTTGTGGGGAAGTTGCAACATTATTGCATTTTTCATTTGGTTCGCTTTGCTTTCACACTGCACTTTGTCAAACGCACCAAACACCGTAAACACGTCATGCGATCGAGATGGTGGCTTGTTTATTGGACAGACTATCCAAAACTCAGACACTGAAATATGATATATGAAAAAATATGAAAGTACGTGAGCAGCTGACAGACAGTGAAAGAGAGAGAGAGATGATGTCACATAGACGACCATCAATTGCAATTGCAGGCTAGTAAATGCTCTGTATGAGGGTTGAATGGCATTCACACCTAGAGTGAACTCAACTCTAGTTCACTTGGAAGCGAACAGAGGCCCCCGTTTTCGACTCCAAAAGTCTCCTATAGCGTCATATTTAAAACGCGCTTTACCTAAACACGCTCGGTTGGGACGATTCACACTTTACATTTGTCACTTTGGACGCTCTGGACATATGTTTAACTGGCATGTGGCACAAGAACAGGACAGGTAGGTTCAGGGAGAGATCGTGGGTGGGCTTATTAAAAAGGTAAGTTTCTGTGACATGTGGGCCAAGAACAGGACAGTTGGGTTTAGGAAAAGATAATGATTGGGGTTTTAAAAATCAACGTTTCAGTGACACGCAGAACAAGAACAGGACATGAATCCGGTGTCCGGGGAAAGTCTTGTGTTGTTTGACCCATTCACCACCCCAACTAGCCTCCCTATGCGTAATTTCAGGCTTTTATACCATTCGCTACCGTTGTTGCTTTCACACCAGCCCAAACAAACCGGACTATGCAACCAAATGCTCCAGGGTTTGTTTTATGGGGACCAAACAAGGTAGGTGTGAAAGCTTATATTAAGTTAAAGCTGTAGTCTGACTCTCACTGTGACCACCTATTTTAATATAGTTGAAAACAGAACAGATGCTGTCTTCGACATATCTTTCTGTTTCTAAAAGCCTCCACAAGCATTAAATAATCTTCTGATTGAGGGTCGTAAATGCTTCCTGATCACCAAGGCTAACAGTAACTCCTGGGCAACCGCACCCTTGATCGATAAACTATGTGTTTTGGTCTGACAGCATGAACATAAAGATATGATAGAAAATAGGCGTTTTAATGTTGCTGCTATGTGGGGGATGTCTCTGACAGTGTCTGTGAAGATTGGCAACCATAAGTCAGTGTCTTTTTAAGATGCTACACTGTGAGACCAGTGTTTTGGATTTGAGCCACTCTTCATTTTTCAGGGAAGGAAAAAAGGCATTAAAAGAGCAAAATGAAAAGTGTGTTTTCAAAACAAATGCACAAAAACAAGGGTATTGTAGTATGGTTTGAATCAGGATCTATTGTCAGATTGAGCAAGTCCAACAGACTTAGGATCTCTCGCAATCACAAACACACACAAAAAAAATGATGTTAACGTGAGGAAAGCATAATGGTTAAAGAACATAGGGCTACATAAATCACACTACTAGTTATTGGCATTGTAATTGAATAGGTGCTCAAGCTTATGTAGACTATGCATCGAGTTGATTAGTTATTATCAGCACCCTGTAATTTACTCTCTCATTAGAAACCACATTCACCTTCCAGCTTAATCCCTCTCAGAGTAGAAGGGTAAAAGATGCACAGTGGCAGGGAGAAGATAGATTGAAACTCTCGTTCCTATGTTGCATATTGAGTCGTAAAATGTGGCTTGGCATTTGCAATTCAAACACAATGATGCTTCTCCTATTTATTTCCAAATCGATATTTCCTTTCAGCTGCATTTTTGCTGACAAGTCAGGGGGCTGATCAGATGAATAAGATGCTGGACCACAGCATCACATGATGATAAATATCATGACACATACATATCTGTGCATGTGTGTTTGATTTGCATAAATGTGTTTTGTTTTGCCCCCTTTCACTAATAACATTTACTTTAGTTGTTTTTGTTCCACAGTAGCCGCAGGAAACAAACCCGAGTGGCTGCCACCCTGAAAAAAAAAAAAATGTTTGTTTCCGTGGCAACCACTGCCCAAACATCAGTTCTTCTTGGTGGTCAGATGATGAGAGTTTTCATCACTGCAACATAGACACGCCCATGTTGACATCAGGGAAACGTCACATAACACGTCTGAGGTAATGACAGGGAAGCTGGTTTTCTCCCTTCATGGGCCACAGCAGCAGGTCGGTTACAAGGGCTGCATTAAATAGTACGTGAAAATACTTTATGGTTTCCTGGCACAAAGCAGAAAATGCCTGACTAGTTGGGCTGACCACATCGCAGCTTTAATGACTTACAGAAAATGCGCAAACAGAAGGGAACATTTTAAAAAAAAATAGAAAAATAAAAAAAACAACAGCAAAGAAGTCAATTTTGTATACATTTTTGGGATTTAAAATGAACCGGACAACATAGCAAACCAAAGCCATACGGACACCTATGCTCATTTTCAAGGTATTGTTTAATAAGTCCTTAACTAAAAGACCTAACCAACTGTGTGTTTATATGTGGAAGAAAAAAGAAAAGAAAAAAGTAGGGAAGAAGTGTCAAACCCTACAAGTCTGAGACATTCCTGAGGACCAAACAGAGTGTGTGTCTGTGTGCGTTGGCATGTTTATACACATTTTCTTACAAGTGTCTTTGATTTGTTTGTGTGAGTGAATGTCTTCTTTCGAGTGGCACCCTGGGTTGTGTGTGTGCGTGTGTGTGTCAAGGGACGAGGAAGAGAGTGAATGTAGCATGTTGTTTTTGTGTGTTGGCCAGTGTTTGTGAGTTAGACGGAAGTGTCGAACCACCCAGGGCTAACAGCAACACAGCTGTGGGGCAATTTACCCAACACCTCCAAGGAATTCATGGTGTGCATTATGAGGAAGGATGAAGGAAGATGAGAACAACACCATCAAAAAGCTGCTGCGGATATATTCCTGGCTTCCTCAGTGCTTTTGTGGGAGAAAAAAGAAAAAAAAAAAGGGCTAGCTTTGTGTTCACTTCATTTTGAGACTCTCTGCAAGTCTGTGGGTGTTGGGATCTCTGTCTGTGTGAGATGCTCTGGATCATTATCATGTGCCTTCAACTCGTTTCAGGATAAAGTGAAGGAATTCAGAACCAGGGTGTGATATTTAGCTTGACTGTGTTAAACCAGCTCAAAGCGGTTCCCGTAACAGCTATGAGAGGGTGTTTTTGATTGAACAGGGCTGGTGGTATGTCTGGAGCATACTTTTCATGAAATGTTAAAAAATAAGATGTTTGTCAGACACTGAGATAAACACAGGCCCATATCACAATTCTTACACTTTTCCCAAGACTCAGACTTTGGAATGTAAAGCTAACATGTTGGACGGATACTTACATAATATTAATATCTTTCCACCCGAGAGTTAGATAACACGCTCATGTCTGTGAGCGTTAGAGCAAGGAAGCAATTAGCTTAGCCTAGCATAAACACCAGAAGCAGCTAGCCAAGCTCTTTCCAAAGTTCAAAAATATGCCTACCAACACGCATTGTATCTTGTTTGTTTAATCTGGACAAACAGACAATATTAATATTATTGACGTGCAGTTTGGTGCTGTTACCATTTCTTTAGAGAACGACAAGTAGGTGGACATCAACGATCCAGGAAGTCACTGCGCCCGGCTCTTGATGGTCAAAAATAGTTTGAACACATATCTCCCCCTGAAACCTCAAATTGTAATTTTTACATTTCTGTTTGTGTAAAAATTCAAAAAAATGAGAAACAACATGTTAATGACATGTTATAGAGTCGTTGGTAGGTGTAGTGTTGATCTGTTTTGCTCTAATTCCAGTCATTATGCTTAGCTAATCCTGACTCTAGCTTCATGCTTAATGCGCCATCATAGTGGTTTTGATTAAGTACTCAAACCAAGTACAAGTATTTATTTTTCTTTATTGGACTCTGAGCTTCTTTGCTTTCCCTTTTCCCCCGCAACACAGAAATAAATCTGAGAATTGTTGTTTTCAGTGCAATTTGAACTGCAGTTTTAGCACAACCAGCACCACACCACACCCAATTCTGATTCGAGACCCAAACACATTACATCTAGCACCAGGTGTTAAAAATACTTGACTCAAACTCAACCAGTACATCCCACAAATAAAACTTGTGTGGATGGATGAAAGATAACATGCATATGGCTGTCTTTTTAATGCAGGTTTGTTTGCATGTGTCTCTGCATTGAGAGAGATTGATTGCAAATAATGATATGGCATTCAACTCAGTGTATTACTTATTTGACATAAGCACTGAGACTGTTTATTATTCACCAAATGTAAAAACATAGCCACAGGTGTATTTGTGAGGGATCAATGATGGATTAGTGTGTGTGTGTGTGTGTGTGTGTGTGTGTGTGTGTGTGTGTGTGTGTGTGTGTGTGTGTGTGTGTGTGTGTGTGTGAATTAGATAGGGGGAAGTTTTTACATTGAGCTGTGAACAGGTTGCAGGAGCATTATTAAAGTAGATACAAAATTAAGTGGATGTCAAACTTTAACATGAAAATGTAATGAGGATGTCTCCGTCCAAACAGAAAAGATCAATGCCAAATTAACTGGCCGACCACAGAGTTGCTTTTGCTATCACAGGTCTTCAGATGTGGTGTAAAAGGGTCCCTCTTGAGTCAGCGTTGTGTCTGGAAACATGGGGGCGCTTTACTGTAGAACGAGTACTAGTGTCTGCTCACCGGATGTGTAGTGAAACCAACTCAGCTCTCACTTTTCCTAATTTATTTTTGTTTTATTTTCCAATCACATTGATTGATATAAGAACATTTACCATTGCTACATAGGCTACCTCCCAAGCAGCCTTTGTGCCGCAGGCTTCACTGATGAAAGTAATGTAAGTGTTATAGAGGATGTGGTTTCATATTGGTGATGGATGGCAGGGTTCGGAGGCCTATTTTGTGTTTGTGGTAGAGGTACATTAATCACTATTAAAGACGCCTTTTAAATGCTTTCCCTATAGTGATTTAGACTCCGCAGTGGACAGTGTGCGTACCACCGAGGAACCTGCTGCTGCTGGTATCCATAATGAAGCACTTACTCAACCTGCTGCCAGGAGACAGCAAGGTCATGGTAAGCTGTTATAGTCAGGGTGAAGAAGTTTACGGGCACACTCAAGGCCAATCTCAAATAAACACGTGGCTACATACGCATGCAGAGACATACTGTTTGACAACACTGTGATACGTTAATGTACTAAATATACGATTAAACACAATCATCAGATGAGAACATGGATTTTAGACGATTCTGCAAAACAAAGGACTACTTCAATATCTGCACATGGCAACTACAGTATGGTTAGAGCAAAAGGGTGAATATTTTGGGAAACACTCCTATTTGGTTTACAACATAGAGTTTGATGAGAAAAACTGATAGAACTGGCCACAGCTGAGGCACAGTTAGCATAGCTTAGTATAAAGGGAAATTAACACTTCATATTTAGTTCACCCATGTTAGTTGTTCAAAATCAAACATGTAAACATGACAATTATGTATCATATAAAGTATCAGTTCTTACAGAAAACAAATAAGCATATTTCCCAAAATGTTTAACTATTCTTTGAAGGTTACGGAAAGATTGTGGTTATGTCAAATACAATAGGGTTAATTTGTAGTGTTAGCAAAAAAGCAACTGGTAAGGAAAGATCGTGGTTATGGTTAATAAAAGGGCGATTGCAGAACGGGATTGGACGTGCATGAAAGGCAGACGTGCTACACATCACCCCAAACGATTCACCCTTACTGTCACTACTTCCTGTGGCAATGAATGTTGACATTGCAATTACAGGTAAAAGCCAGTAAATTAGAATATTTTGAAAAACTTGATTTATTTCAGTAATTGCATTCAAAAGGTGTAACTTGTACATTATATTTATTCATTGCACACAGACTGATGCATTCAAATGTTTATTTCATTTAATTTTGATGATTTGAAGTGGCAACAAATGAAAATCCAAAATTCCGTGTGTCACAAAATTAGAATATTGTGTAAGGGTTACATTTTGAAGACACCTGGTGCCACAAAGTAATCAGCTGATTAACTCAAAACACCTGCAAAGGGCTTTAAATGGTCTCTCAGTCCAGTTCTGAAGCCTACACAAACATGGGGAAGACTTCAGATTTGACAGCTGTCCAAAAGGCGACCATCGACACATTGCACAAGGAGGGAAAGACACAAAAGGTTATTGCTGAAGAGGCTGGCTGTTCTCAGAGCTCTGTGTCCAAACACATTAATAGAGAGGCAAAGGGAAGGAAAAACTGTGGTCAGAAAAAGTGTACAAGCGATAGGGATCACCGCGCCTAGTCAAGATTGTGAAAAAAGATTCACAAGGAGTGGACAGCTGCTGGAGTCAGTGCTTCAAGATCCACCACCAAGAGACGCTTGAAAGACATGGGTTTCAACTGCCGCATACCTCGTGTCAAGCCACTGTTGACCAAGAAACAGCGAAAAGCGTCTCACCTGGGCTAAGGAAAAAGAGCTGGACTGCTGCTGAGTGGTCCAAAGTCATGTTTTCTGACGAAAGCAAATTTTGCATTTCCTTTGGAAATCGAGGTCCCAGAGTCTGGAGGAAGACAGGAGAGGCACAGGATCCACATTGCCTGAAGTCTAGTGTAAAGTTTCCACCATCAGTGATGGTTTGGGGTGCCATGTCATCTGCTGGTGTCGGTCCACTCTGTTTCCTGAGATCCAGGGTCAACGCAGCCGTCTACCAGCAAGTTTTAGAGCACTTCATGCTTCCTGCTGCTGACCTGCTCTATGGAGATGGAGATTTCAGGTTCCAACAGGACTTGGCGCCTGCACACAGCGCAAAATCTACCCGTGCCTGGTTTACGGACCATGGTATTTCTGTTCTAAATTGGCCAGCCAACTCCCTGACCTTAGCCCCATAGAAAATCTGTGGGGTATTGTGAAAAGGAAGATGCAGAATGCCAGACCCAAAAACGCAGAAGAGTTGAAGGCCACTATCAGAGCAACCTGGGCTCTCATAACACCTGAGCAGTGCCAGAAACTCATCGACTCCATGCCACGCCGCATTAATGCAGTAATTGAGGCAAAAGGAGCTCCAACCAAGTATTGAGTATTGTACATGCTCATATTTTTCATTTTCATACTTTTCAGTTGGCCAACATTTCTAAAAACTCCCTTTTTTGTATTAGCCTTAAGTAATATTCTAATTTTGTGACACACGGAATTTTGGATTTTCATTTGTTGCCACTTCAAATCATCAAAATTAAATGAAATAAACATTTGAATGCATCAGTCTGTGTGCAATGAATAAATATAATGTACAAGTTACACCTTTTGAATGCAATTACTGAAATAAATCAAGTTTTTCAAAATATTCTAATTTACTGGCTTTTACCTGTATATCTAGAGGGACATACATGTTCAATATTAATCCAATTATTAGAATACTGGGCTGGAATCAAATAAGTATTTTTTGTTCCTGACATGTCAAAATGTATGTCAAAGACTGCTATTCTTTTCATGGCTTGTACTTATTTTTGACAGGATTACAGAGAAGCATGCAGAGTCTTTACATAGTTCTGCAGCTCACAGATGGCACATATAGTCATATACACATATTCAGACAGAGCCTGACAGAGAGAGAGAGAGAGAGAGAGAGAGAGAGAGAGCGAGAGCGAGAAAGGGTAGCAGTTATAAGAAGAAGATAGTGGAGGCTTCAAAGTATGCATCCACACAGAATTTCTCTTTATTAGCATCACTCAAGTCAATGAGGCACACAATTTAATGCACAAAGAAACACGCAGCGAACCCAAACACAGCTAGAAGCATCATAGAAGACTGTTTGATTTGAACCCAATCAACAGACACATCAGTGACTTCACCCATCGCTTATGCTTAGCGAGAAACTGGTGTTTGTCCAGAAATGTAATTACCTCGACTTGAAAGTCAACATCAATCTGTCCTCTTGAGCCGTATGAGTTTGGTTTGACTTTGAAATGCCAAAAACCCTTCAGCACCTCTCCAAAATTTCTTTAATTTGTTTTATTTCACACAAATAGATGGAGAGGATAGATTTATAGTTGCAATTAACTGAAGGCAATGAAAACAACTTAATGATTAGGCTAGATTAAAGGTTGGTAAAGGTTAGGCAACCTAAAAGAAGTTTGTTAAGATTAAAGTTGGGCCATACACTGTGCCTGCAACTTCTGCAGACTGAAGCTACGTGTGTATTGTTAAAAGTCGCTGATAAAGAAGATGAAGATTAAGTGTTGGAGAGGTAATTTTTACAAGTGCACTTAGTATTCAATATGCTTCCTTCATGGAACCCTATTATTTCAGTCTTTGTGCACACAAAAACATTTCTCCAAAAGTTAACAAAAAAACGAGTTAAGTGGATGTCCTCTTGGTAACATGGTGTGAGGGTTGAGCAGCAGTGTTGAACAGCTACAGCACTGTAATATGTATTTCTGTAAGCTTATATTGATTTAATGTTCTTCTTAGGCACCTGTTTCATAAATCCAGTACAAACCTTTTTAAATAAGGTTAAAAGGGCACCAAAATCCCACACACCTAAACTTGAAATTGTAATATAATTAAATAAGTATGAATGTCAATGTGAGACCTTTGAGGTTCATTTGTTCTTTCATGTTGATACAAAGGCTGCCGCCCTGCCAGAGTCCGTGTGGCCTTCCATCATCAGGCCCAATAAGCTGCTTCTCCCCCATACAGAGTACCACCGTCTGCCTCCTGAAATTAATTACATTTCCTGATAAACAAAGGGTACCTGCGAGGAGGACGGAATAAGCATGTGATTGAGGGTGAGAAGGGCGACTGATAAATAGCTGTTGCACGTACAACCACTTCTTGGTGACCCCGGAGGTCAGGAGAGTAAGACCCTAGTTACCACTGACTGCATTTGGAGGTGAAACAATGTGGTGCCCCTTCCTGTTTTTTGATGGAAGGAAATGGACACTGAGAGCTGATTGAAATGGGTTAGATACACAACCAACTCTGCAATCGTACAACTGTCGCTCTGAGTTAGATGACTAAGGCCTCCTGCACACGGCCTGCGTGGCATTTCTGTTGTAGTACAGCGTTATTTTAAACCCAAACTTAAAAAAATTACTAAAACAACAAACTATGTATTTTGACGTTTGAGGACAAAAAAAAGGTGCTCTAAGCAATGTCACGCGTTTTTTAGGCTACAACATTTTTTGTCATATACAGCAAACATCTCCTCCCTTTACGCTAGCTGCCTGTCCCGCAGAACACACTGTAAAAATAACGCGGCCTCTGTAGACAGCCCAGGCTCCACAAACGGCAACAAAAACAATATGGCACCACCAAATATATAACATTGTTCCAGCCAATAACCGACAATAAGGAGTTGGTTGAGCCATCACCGCAGCAGCAGTTAGCACGTAGGCTACTTCCACAATGCACGTTCATGACTGTTTCAAAAAGCACGGAAGGGAAGGGGAGGGGACGGGATTAGGAGGTGGGAGGGGCGAGCTTGCCTCTGTTTTGTTTGACAATACTTTGAACGTCAACAAGAAGTAACGTCACCCTTTAAAAAAGGAGAAGCACAATAAGCATCTGCTATCTTGAGTTTGGTGACATGAGCCAAACAGGTGACATGAGTCATAAACATTAAAATGTTTCCCTTCACCTTCCATTTGAAAATGTAATCAAACCAACTATTTGTGTCAATCAATGAAATTTGATTTACAGTTAAAAAAAAAAAACAAATCAACTGGAAAATGTATTTTAAATTTGAAAATGGTTGAAAACTGACTCCTAGTGCAGTGAGAAGTTGTCATTTCAAGATAAAAATGCAGGTCCCTGAAGCCTTTCCTCCACAAACCTTTGACTGTTTGAGCGGAAAGGTTTCTCCAGCGCATGTATTTATTCATACTGCCTCTCAAACAAAGAAGGTGAACAGACCTGCTTCCTCTCTGACTGACCCAACCTCGACAATAAAACCATGGACAAAGAAAGAGAGATGAATACAGCAGAGCTCCCCTTTGGACGTCGGCTCAGAAAAAGGTCATCCTCTTACTCTGAGTCCTACTGTCTGAGCTTCCTTATCTGGGGGTCTCGCTTCTCTTCCTCCTCTCGCCTTTTGAACGACAATCCATTACTCCTCTCTGCTGTGTTTATCATAACCAGCTCAACCTCTGACCCCGGATTTTACAAATTCCTCTGACACCAAAGGACGTTGCCACTGATCTGTAAAATACTCATCCATCCATATTTCAGGAGAGTTTCTAAGAAATGATATTGTGACATAAGCTTAGAGTATGATTCATTTACTGATGCAGCTTTTCACTCCGTATGAGCGGATAGGTCTGGTGACATCATTAGCTGACCCATCATTTCGAAGTCTACAGTATTTGCTTAGCCCTGTTGTACAAATGTGACAGTCTCATTTGGAACGGTTGACAGTGTACCATTAATAATTCAGCAGCAAATAAAAGCCATATTGCAGCAAATTGCCTCACTGCTTTATCCACCCTTATTGCTGAAATCCTGATTATGAGATCATGGGTTAGATCAGTTTTAGAGTGTGACTGTATAAAAAAAAAATGTCATCATTAATTACAAGGTTAGTGGTTCATATTATAAACATTTTCCATATAAATGTGTTTGACTAGCTTCTGGCATATACAGTTAATACGACAGCCGTAATACCAAAGTGCAAACTGAACTTCTAATTAGGACTCAAAGCATGAAAACGTGATTATTTAAAACATTTCTTAAAGCTGTAAAGCAGTGGTTGGGAGAATTTATGTCCGTTGTTCCAGTGGAGCTTAATGTAGGCAGTTTCATAGCACTCAATTTGAAAGCCATTCCTTGGGTGAACTGCACACGAGCCGTTTTATTAGCAAACCACAGTGACAACCATTATAAATAAAAGAAGCCACACTGCAGCCTGTTAAATGTGGTACTACCTTCAGAAGAGAATGAAAGGATCATTTTCTTGTGCTTTCTGAGACCTCTGGCCAGGAGGCAAAATGGAGTTGTCAAGAGCTAATACAAAAGTAGAATCAAATAGATAAATCTCACGTCACTGCCATTTCTGATAGTCCTAGATGCTCCGAGCTGTGCTGTGGAGGTCGATAATAGCATGAACTACTGCCGTGATACCTCTGCTCTATAGTGATTGCCGCGGATTTAGGTTTTCTGAAAGTGATGTTTGTGAATGCATCATTTTGTCCTTTTAACCTCCCTCTGGTCAACAAAGCCCCACGTAATGCACCATTCTTTGCTTTCTTTCTCAGAAGCAATTAAAAATAAGATGTCACAAATGCCCAAAGCAAACACATTCTATTTCTCTTTCTTTCTTTCTCTCGCTACAGTGCAGACGTGGGTGGGTGGTTATTGTTGTTTGATGGAGCTAATTTGAATATGCGGCTGCTCTTCTTTATGCAATCATACTGACAGGCGACTGTTTTCATTACACTTAACAGCAGATAATGCACATTCAAGCTCTGACAATAACCCAACCTGTTTCTGCTAACCAATTATGTGCTTTACCTTCCCTTTTATAATTCACATCTTTTGTGGGGCAGTTGAGAAGTTGTAAAACTATGTTATATGACAGGGTGTACCAGTATATTGTGTTGTCCTAGTCTGATTTAATACGTGTGAGGAATTTAACAACCGACTGTCTGTTTATTCAAAGTCTGTTGAACAATGCCATTACCTGGTTGTTACATTGTGAAGCACTGCTTTTGTTTTGTGTTATACATCCTGCTGAGAAACTACTCTGAATAGGTATGGCAGAACGTGTTTCATGCCTCAATCATATTATTATTCTTTTATGAAGTGAAATGTTACAGGAAATTGAGAAGTGTAAATGCACTGCTGCAAAATCAAGACAATACATTTGTATCTATTCTTAATACACTGACTCAAAATGCAAATCATGTGAATCATCCGAGCTTTATAGTAATATTATTAATTATTATTATTAGGGGTGTCACATTTTCCAAATCCTCAATTCAATTACATTTTCAATTCTAAGGTCACGGTTTGATGCAATTCTTGATTTTTAGTTTTTTTTTTTTTAAGCACAGGTTGCTATGCAATTTTTAGACTAGACTTTTATGCAATATAATATCTGTAATATTTGTTTTGGGACGCACATGCTGCAGTTCTTCGTGTAATGTGACTATCCTCTTCAGTAAAATGAAGTGTTTGTTTGTCTACGATTTTAAAGACAAAAGAACTTTTGTTGATGTTTCATTATCATTTATGACCATATTTATGTGCGATAGTTATTTTCAACTGAGGAACAAAAAACATCAAAGTAGAACATAAATGGCTAATAAGAGAGACAGAGAAAAGCGTGTTGTAACGTTCACTTATGCATACATTATCTTTTTCAAAGGGGAACTGCACTGATTTTACACATCACAGTCTGTTTACAGGTCTTGGGGAGAAATACATCTGTAAAAAATGAAAAAGAAAGTCAGGTCTTAATCTCTGCCTGAGGCTAGAGGCTCAAGTCCATATTAGCCGCTGCTAGAATGACGCACCTGAATCTACAACTTGGCAACATCCAAACCTAACAAGCAAACATGAATTGAGATGCTGGTAATAGTTTTCTGAAATGTTACCAAAGAGCCGTTGGACATTGATAGTTATCAGCAGCAGGCCATTATATTCCAGCTATTCAGGTACAGCTCAGGTACATTCCTGCTTGGGACAGAGAGCCCTGGGCTGCAGTCACCATCAGCGTGCCAGCTCAAAAGGTTGGACTTTCCTTTCAGCCTTTTCCTAACCTAGCAGGATTAATAAAAAAAACAATTGTGCTCTCTTCTCAAGCACAGGATTTACATGATCAGTTGCAGATCACTTGCAGATCAGCAGAGCTCCGGTCAGCTCAGTGCAATTGTGTTATACAGACCGAATCTTGCTTCCTGTGTATTGACTCCTGATTCCCGTCAGATTGTGGATTTAAATGCAAAGAAAAAGGCAGCATGCGATTTCATTGACCTTTAGACCTGTAGCAGTCAGTGTGTACAGGAGCTAATTAATGTATCAGATAGTGTACACACACTTGGAGAGAACAGGGTCAGTGACGATGCCTGGAATAAGCATGACAGGGAAATTACTTGAAAACAACAAGCTTCTTATTCATTTCCCACATTGAACATTAACGTATAGAACATAAAACCCTCTCCCCCAAACACACACACACACACACACACACACACACACACACACACACACACACACACACACACACACACACACACACACACACACACACACAGTTAGTCAAGGACTGGAAGCTAGCTATCTGATGCTGTGCTGTGATTTTTCTAACCTCCTCGTTGATTTACAGCAGCTCAAGTGGGCACAAACACTCCGTCGCGAAGCAGCACGATAAACTTATGACCATATCTCATCGCACCGCCAAGGCTCAGCAAATGAAATGGATTTATCTCTAAATCAGTGGCGTATACTTCTAATGCATCATTGTATCCAGCTCAAGCAAAGTGTCTCCATCTCACCCCTCAGACATTATACAACCTCTCCAGAAAGGCAAAGCTGTGAGGGAAAAGTTACACAGGACGACAACACTGACAAGATTTGTCTCTTTAATTTCAACTTTTAAAAAGGAATAGTTTGACATTTTAGAATATACACTTATTTGGTGTCTTGTCTGATGAAAAGATTGATGCCACTCTCATGTCAGTGTAACAGAGCAGGCGTTGACTAGCTGAGTGAAGCATAGCATAGAGACTGGAAGCAAATCAGCTAGCCTAACTTACTTCAAAGCTAAAACAAAAAACGCCTACCAGCACCTCTAGAGCTCACTAATTAGTACGCTAAATCTTTGTTTGAATAATTTTATGCAGACAGTAGACAAACAACACACATTAACTGCTTTAGATATGCTGGTAGGTATATTTTTGACATTGGTGTCACCCAGCCAGGCCAACTATGCTAAGGGCTCTAGTCGTAACGCTATTAACGACGGGGAAATCTATGTGAAAATCTACAGACACACAGCACAAGGAGAAAAGTTTTGTATTTGTCTTTTTCAACTAAACAAGGCTGATAGACAAACTGTGCTTTAACTGGGAAAAGTGTAAGACCTTTCCCGTATTACGTTGCCCTTCAGTAGTTTCAGCAGTATAAGAAAAGCCACAAACGGTACATTCCAAAATATGAAACCATTCGTCTTTGTCCACAGTGATCGGTCCAGAGATTTTTTATCTTCATGAATCCATAATAGAAACACTTTTTTGAAGCAATAAAACAGGCTGGCGGATGGCAGTTTCTCTATACAGCTGGGGTCAAGACAGAAAGAAGAAAAAAATGTCATTCACATTTTATTATACAGCAAGTTTCTAGCGACGAATCTGAATTGGCTCTAATCAAGACACGACCGCAGCAAATAAAAAGGATGGGTGATGGGGTTAAAAAAAAAAAAAAAAAAAAAAGAGATGGGTCTTTTCTATGCCAGTGCATGTCTGACAGCCCTAACCCTCCCCCAGTGCTGCAGGGGCAGGTCTGTTTCTGCAGGACTAAATTGCCTGTCAAAGCTGCCAAAGACAACCCTTCACACAAGCAGCCTACTCATATTTCTCTTGTAATATGAACGGGGGGGGGGAGAGAATGCAATTACCGCTCCCTATCCGTATGTCATCTCTAGAGGAGGTTAAAACACAGAGACACTCTTGTTATAACGACTCCCCCAAAACTAATTTTCCACTTACACAACAGACACAGGTGTATGGGATCCCATTACCTGAACCACATAAGATTGTCAAAAGTGTTCTACATTATATGCTATTACTCTTTATTCGCCTTCAGTTTTGATAAACGCTCTTGAGTATACTGATTCACTGAGGCCACAGAGCGTTTATTACATTAACGGCGTCTTGTCCATAGGTCCCAAGGCTTTTTGTATTTCCCTCAACAGTAATGCTAATACTCCTTTGTTCTAGGGGTGGGAATTACTAGAGGCCTCACGATATGATATCATCATGATACTTATGTCATATTGCAATATTCTGCAATCTATGACCTTTTTTTCAACTTCAGTTTTTTACCGCAATTTCAAATGATGTCCCCAAAACAGAAACTTTGTCAACAACTGTTTTATCTAAAAACATACAGTACATTTATCTGTTTGTTCATCTCACTTCAATTTTAATGCTGCAAAATGGGATTGTCAAGTGGATAACTGACCAACACATATATGATAAAAAGATCAATACTTGGCCTCAGTATATCGATACAGTATTGCCATGGAAAAATATTGCAATACTATGCTGTATCGATTCTTTCCCCCACCCCTATTTTGCTAAGCTTAAAAGGAGTGCATCAAAGCCAAACAATACTCCCCTGACATACTCATTAAAATAATTTGACAGAAAACATAAAACAGACACAAACACTTTTCCAAAATTACTCCTCTTTTAAATGCAAATCAACATAATGTAGCCATTACAGTAATAGCCTGTATACAGCTCTTCATAGATAGCTGAATAGCATCTGACTTTAATAAAGGAAAATTATGGCTTGATCCTGCATTTTTTCCATATTGTCAAATAATTCCATGAAAAGTCCAAAAGTGAAGCGAAAAATTGATCCTACTAAAAAGTATTTTCAGTTTCCAAAGCCTGACATAGTTTATCCCTCTGTGTCATAGAGCTCCATTGTTGACCAAAAATTATTTAAAACACATGAGCACCGTTGCATTTTGATGAACATAAGCACTGTAGTTTATCCCACATACAGTAAACGGTACTGCTGGACCAGAGCACCAGGTAAAAGTAGTCCCCAACAAATACAATATTTACTCCTTGTTGAGTAAATTTAGCTAAAAACTACAGTCCCCAGCAGTTTTATGAAACTAAAGTACATATTTCTGAACAGTTTTTAAAATCAGGCTGAGTGCAACAGACAGTAAAGTCATTGTTGCTTTAGTCTTTTCATGAGATTGCTTAATATAGAATATCATCAGCCTTATTCTTCTTTAAAAAGGATAATTTTGCTTAATTTGGGTCTTATTATTCAAAGTTTGGGCCATTATTCCTACTGGTTTTGAGAACAGTACTTTGTCTTTTCTCAAAACATCCATGACTAATTACAGACCAACTTCCTAGTTTAACTTTGACCTAACACACTTGCAGTTGTTTATCTCCTGATAAAGTTGTAACAACAATCATAATTATATATTTACTCCTGCATACTTTGCACACTTTACTGCACTTTTGTCTCAACCTATCTATATTGTTTCTGTTTATAGTGTGAATATATTGTTTGTTTCGTATGAGTAAGTGCGTTGTGACCAATACGATCCAAAGCAAAATTCCTCGTATGTGTCCTCATAACTGGCAAATAAAGCTGAGTCTGATCCTGATTTGATTTAACTAACAAATTCATTTGGCAAGACTTTTTTGTTGTATCATTCTAAATTGCCCTGAATAAGTCTGTAAAAATGCAGGAATTTGAAATGGATTGGCAGCCACAGTAACAGATGGATGTTTCCGCCCCTTGTCTGCCCAGATTTCCTCATTAAATGTGCTGCTTTGACACAGCGGAGGTGATCGATGGCATCGCTCTCTCATCCTTGTGTGCTCCTGACATGATTAATCATTTAAACTCCCCCATCTCCCAACACCACAGCAACACCTCTTCCATCTCACTGGTCTCCTACGTGTGGACATCAAATGGCGTGGAGCATGCACATGCAGGAATTTGGCAGGTTTTACCAAGTCAAATGTAAGACTTTTTAAGAATAAAAAAAAAATAAAATAAAAAAAAAAGAGTCAGACGTCAGACTCAGGAAACATTGTCTGAAACAATTCCTCTATTTCCTCATTCGCATTATAGGACCGGTGTCAAGTCACCGTGAAAACAGCGTTCTAAAGCAGGAGCATTTCATTGAGCATTAAAGGGCAGCGTTACATGGACGTAGGGAAATTATTTCAAATAATTTAAAACCTAGACGATAAAAATGAATTTTAGACTTTTTAAGGCCTAAAAGTTTGATTATTAAATTTTAGACTTTTTGAGACTATTTAAAACCCCACGGAAACCCTGAAATGTAGATACAATGAGTCTTAAAAGTTTAAAGACTTTGGGGTAGACATCTTCAAAGAGTGAAAGGCCACAACTAAGGACATTCCCCAGACATTTCCCCACTGCAGTGAGTCACTCTTGTGTTGTTCCTGAGCTCCATCTGACATTCTGACTCCGCTCTCGGCAAGACCTTTCCACCAGCTGATAGATCACGGCCAGTGCTCTCTCTCACAAATTAAATGGGAGTGCATTTCTTCTGCTGCTTTCCCTTCTCACTTGACACAAGAGGAGGTGATTCAAAACTCAAGGGAGGTGGAAACGGGACTGATGACTTGTATGACACATGAACTTCTCACAATCTCATTACCCATGATCTATCATCAGCAGCCAGTCGGCCTGTTCTCTTATAGCTGCAGCTTTGAGTCCCAACTGATGAGTGACCACCAGATGAATCACAATCAAACACTTCTCCCCTCTCCTCTGTCGCCCCCATGGCAGTTTTATCATAGAGGTTATCAGTGCGAGACAGCCCGGCGTGTAAATTAAAACACAGACAGAGACCGGAGCTGTCAGTCACCCTGTTCACAGTGAGTGTATCCATCTGGGTCTCAACCTCTGAGCCATGGAGGCACCAAGGACACGCAGCAGCCAATCACCATTCAGGAATAGCTCCCATTTCCCACCTCCTCAGCTTTCTACTGTACGATGATTATGTTTCTCATGAATACATTAGGATTTCATTGCACCACCGTGCGGCACACTCATGTCCTGGATAAAGAAAAAAGATAGGAAGGAAATGCCTCTCCGAGAAGACAAATGGTCTATTTGCTGTTTTTCTTAACAAGCATAAACAACCAAAATAATTAATGTGTACCAGGTGTGTATGTGCATGTACTGTACACACACACACACACACACACACACACACACACACACACACACACACACACACACACACACACACACAAAAAGAGGCACAACTCCTATTGGATTTCCATACCTTCTTTCGGTATAATGAAATGCAGATGTTTTGTGCTGCAGACAACACAGCTCGTCTCTGCTTTCTAGCATGCCATCATCACTATTACCATGTGCTGCATGGTGATGCTGGTGAAGAGCTAAGATATCTGAGCCAAGAGACGACATAACCCAAATTATAACTATGTGTGACTCACGATAATACATTTCATGGCTTCTTTTAACGGCCACTTGAGCCAATTAACAAATACATACAGTATTTGTCCATTGTCTATCATGACTTGGGATGAGTATTTTTTTTCTTTTTTTTTTTGTAACTTGGATGAACTGGCCTTTCAAAAAAGTAGCCCAGACCGCCAGAAGTAAGTCACCCATGACCTAGCGGGTGTCCATTTAGTATTAAATGGGAACTTTTAAACTTTTAATAGCCCACAACTCTGTACATCAAAGTGTCTTTTATGGTATTTTAAGGGGATCCAGTGAGTGTTAAATGCTTTTCCCTCATTAAATGTCACTAAGTTAAGCGCGCCCATGAGTCATGTTGGGAGGGTTTCCATCATGTGGGAGCTAAAAGCGTTTCAGGCCTTTTCGTGGTAAACGCATGTTTTTAGAGCCTTAGCTCATTGTCATTCAAATTAATTAAAGCTCCTGACTTGTACTTTTAAAAAGACAGACGTTAAGAACACATATCAGTGGATTAAAAAAAAATAAAAAATTCTGTATCACACATTTTAAAGAGTCGGATTAATTATCCAAAGAGAGTCTACAGCAAGCTCTTTGACCTTTGTCCCGTGACCCTTGTTAGCAAACAGAGATCCTTAAGGGAGACTCTTCCGCCGCTCTTTCTGCCGCTAATTGGGCCCCTGAAACTGCCGCTAGGCTGGTAATTGTGGCATTGTGTCTAAAATTTGCACTTCACTGCTTTACCCTCCTGTGATTAAAATTCAAACGGAGCCCAGGGGTTAGTAGTGTGTCAACTGTGTGGGTGTATGGGGGAGAAGCGTGGGGAGCTGATAGAGCAAACCATGTAAATGACTTTTAGGTAATTTACACTGTTTCTCTCAGTCTTTCCAGTCTTAGTAATAGAGAATTTACATAGTATAAATCAAACAGAATATGAAAACCTGATGAAATAAGAACATTTATGTATTAAAACCAAGTAAGCCTCTTACATTGTTTGCTGCCTGACATATTATGCTCCTTTTTAGGTTCATAATTGTATTTAGAGGTTGTACCAGAATAGGTTTAAATGGTTTTATTTAAAAAAAAAAAAAGCTCCTCTTTACACCCTGTGTGTTGAGCTCTCTGTTTTAGCTAGTGAGTGAGGCTTCTCACTTTTGTTCCATCTTTGTTGGAAGTCGCAACTGCGCAGTAGCTAGGTAAGGACTACTAGCCAATCAGAAGCAAAGTATGAGGGCGTGGCACGCAAGCAACTAGGCGAGCATTATAACGTGTGTTACATAGTGACACACGTTTGTGACGGCAGTAAAGGCTGGACGACAATAGAGCTGTTTGGAGCAGTTTGGGAACAGTGTTTTCTTGTGGAGATGCTAAGTCCCATTGGGGTGGACTTTTCACTTTGTAAACCGATACCGTGCACAAAAAAGACATAACACAATAAAGGAAAGGGGAAAATATGAGCCCTTTAAATGATTTGGAAACTCTCTGCCAATATGGCCTCGAATAGGAGAAACTGCAGGTGGTTTCACAATCTTCAATTATAACTTTTATTATAGAAGCTACAATATTTTCACTTGCATTCAATACTGCGTGAGAAAATGTAATCTTGTTCTAGCTTGCAGATTCCAAGTTATTACCTTGTTCACATGCAAGATGGGTCTAATGTCTTGTGTACTAAAGTTAGCATCGTCTGCGAACTAGTCAATATGATGCGGACAAATCAGTAACTTTTGCTAATTAGGGCTGAGCAATATAGAGAAAATCAATATGATATTCTTGACCTTGATGTCAATATTGCGACTATTTGTGCTTTAACAAAATGTTATTTACACAATGAAGAAATGATTTAATGAGTTAGTGGGTTAAAGGTTAATAATAGAACAGCTAGAACAGTCTGGTAAGTTCAGAAAATGACATCACTTACTATAACGCAGCCTGTAAAATGTAAGCTGATATCTAGTCTCATATCGCGATATCGATACAACATTGATATATTGCCCAGCCCAAGCCCTAATTCTTTAAAACAGATGAAGCATTGTCATCTCTCTCTAGCTCTCTCTCTCTCTTTCTCTCTCTCTCTTCCACTAAAGCTGCAAACAACCACTGTAACTTCCCACAGACATACTCCTCTGTTCGTCTACTGCAACCCTGAGAAGGATTCTCACAGTTCCTGCTCATATCCTGTTAACTGTTTATCTATTTCTGGAGCCAAACTCTCAGGTTGTCGGTTTATTTTGGCATCCCACATGTTGGCTAATGTTGGCTAATGAAGCCAGTGAATGAAAGAGAAAGTACAATGTCTGCAGACATTGTACTTTCTCTTTCATTCACTCAGTCTTTCTTTTCTCAAGGTCGGAGTTGCCAGCATCTGATTCACAGGCCTGTAATACAACATTTTGTTTTGATTAAAGAAAGTTTTTAATCAAATAGCCTGAGGCATGTACGGAATTGGCCTTTCACATTGGCACATTGTGTGCTTGTTTGTTTTTAACACTGTTACCCACCCACAATCATGAATCCACCAACTGAAACAGTTGCACCTTTACGGCATTCATCACACAGTCTTTGGGTATGTTAATCACTATTTTAATCCCCATAATACTTGTAAGAGCCAATTAGTGCCCTTAGTGTAGACCACATACAGTTTTTGACCACACAAAGGGAGGGACACACACACACACACACACACACACACACACTGTAATTTTTCTGGATTATTAACTTATATCTCATGACTTGGATTTAGGGCTCGGCAATATGGAGAAAATCAAATATCACAATATTTGTATACAAATACCTCAATATCAATACCGCAACAAAATTATAGTGTTGACTATTGGAACTTTCAAAAAATATTTACACAATGAGATTTTTGATAAATAATCATCAGTAATGTGGATATAATGACTAAGTAAGCCTTTAAACCTAAGAAAAGACAACACTTATGCCATATTACGATATCCAAAATCTAAGACTATATCTAGTCTCATATCATGATATCGATGTAAGATTGATATACTGCCCAGCTCTACTTGGACTTTTATTGATCAAAAAGGTAAAAAGTACTCTACCTGTGGAACGGCACCTCAGGGTCTTAAAGCTTGGGCTTTAAGGCCTCTACAATACTGTTAAACCGATGCAGTTTTTTTCAATATTTCTGTCAACTAAAGGTACAGTTTGTGTTACACTGCTCCCTATATTTTCCACCTCAAATATTAATAGCTGCTTTGCTTTACAGTACATCACATTTAGGCTACACTTTGATTACAATTATGTGAAAGAGTATCTGCTATTATAATCAAATTAGGCTACCGTCTGCTTACAGGTTGATTTTTTGGTGGAATAAATGCCTTGGTTACCTTGTTTCAAGCCATTCTAGCGTGGTATAGAAAGCCTGCAGGAAGACTCGGCTTGATTTGTGCCAGTTCTCATTAATATTCAACGAGCTAAGCTGCTTGACTCTGATTGGCTAACAGCTAGCCAATGACAGCCTGCCTATTAATATCCTTTACCCAGCGCAACTGAGCATGTTCATGAATAGTAATAAGCTCCGGCAACATGTCAGACTGACCAGCTTTTGTAATTGGCCTGATTTCTCTGATTCCTCTGACAGAGGAGGTAGCAGTTCATTTTCACTTATTAAACAAGTTATTAAAGAAAGTTCCAAAGACGAACAGTATGCATCTCAGGGTCAAAAACAGAATCAAACAAATGTGTTAGTTTTAAAATCTATTAAATCACTTTCAATAACCCTGTGTTAAGAATCTGGAAATATCAATAAAATGAAATCTCCACGCTGATCTACAACATGAAGTATTCTAACACAAGCCAATAAAACTAAATGCACCTGAACAGCTGCAAGCTGCCTTATGTGTAAATGCATTTTTAAATGGGCCTACCCACTTCCATGATACAAAGCTTTGAGATGTGTTTGCAAGTTAAGAAAAATAACATTTGA
Organism: Percina caprodes; assembly: GCA_013375575.1. Taxonomy (NCBI): domain Eukaryota; kingdom Metazoa; phylum Chordata; class Actinopteri; order Perciformes; family Percidae; genus Percina; species Percina caprodes. The sequence continues at coordinate 2,505,609 of JABXJD010000016.1, forward strand.
TTATTGCCTCACAGCGCAACAATGCTACATCAATCAGAAATAGCAGTGTGAAGAACAAACAAACGTCGAGCTTCAGTAGTTGAGCTGAGGAGCGGGGGAAGCTAAAACAGGAAGAGGCTGTGATTTTTAAGCAATTGTTCTGTGATTGAAGTACTCCCCTCCCCAGCCACAGGCTATAAAATTAATTCTGATCCCTCTTCCTCTATATCCCCCAAAATCTTTTAATGAGACCTAACTCATGCCCTAACTGCCAGTGTTATTATGAATATACAATAACTGTGTGTGTGTGTGTGTGTGTGTGTGTGTGTGTGTGTGTGTGTGTGTGTGTGTGTGTGTGTGTGTGTGTAGGCAAGCTCAGAGCAGTTTTCCCCTTCTGTCGGGGTGGAAAGGGATGAGTAGCAGTTCCCTCTGAAGAAGAAATCACATCAAAGACATCAAATAGACCGAAAACAAAGCGCGTCAAAATCAGGAATCTAAATGAGTATCATCTCACAAGACCAACCAGAGTCTGTGAACCACGACTGGCTTAACCCAAATACAGTTAGGCTCGAAGGTTTGGGCACCCCAGGTAAAAATTTGTATTAATGTGCATAAAGAAGCCAAGAAAAAAATGGAAAAATCTCCAAAAGGCATCAAATGACAGATTAGACATTCGGATCATATGTCACAAAAAGTTAGGTTTTATTTCCATTACTTAGGCTTTAAAAATAACAGAAAACAAAAAAAATGACTTCTGCAAAAGATTGGGCACCATGCAGAGTTAATACCTTGTACTGCCCCTTTTGGCAAGTATCGAAGCTTGGAAACACTTCTTCTAGCCAGCCAAGAGTCTTTCAATTCTTGTTTGAGGTATCTTCGCCCATTCTCCATCCAGCCATCCATCCATCTTCATCCGCTTATCCGGTATTGGGTCGCTGGGGCAGCAGTTCCAGTAGGGGACCCCAAACTTCCCTTTCCTGAGCCACATCAACCAGCTCCAACTGGGGGATCCCGAGGCGTTCCCAGGCCAGGTTGGAGATATAATCTCTCCACGTAGTCCTGGGTCTTCCCCGAGGCCTCCTCCCAGCTGGACATGCCTGGAACACCTCCCCAGGGAGGCGCCCAGGAGGCATCCTTACCAGAACCATGGCCGCTTCACACTCAGCTGCGAACCGATCTAGTAAGTGCTGAAGGCCACAGACCAATGACGCCATCAGGACCACATCATCTGCAAAAAGCAGTGATGAAATCCTGAGCCCCCCAAACTGCAACCCCTCCCCGCCCCAACTACGCCTCGATATCTTGTCCATAAATATTATAAACAGGATTGGTGACAAAGCGCAGCCCTGGCGGAGGACAACCCTCACCTGGAACGAGTCCGACTTACTGCCGAGAACCGGGACACAGCTCTCGCTTTGGTCATACAGAGACTGGATGGCCCTGAGAAGGGACCCCCTCACTCCATACTTCCGCAGCACCTCCCACAGTTTCATACGCCTTCTCCAGATCCACATAACACATGTAGACTGGTTAGGCATACTCCCAGGCCCACTCCAAGATCCTTGCGAGAGTGAAGATCTGATCCGTTGTTCCACGGCCAGTACGGAATCTGCATTGTTCCTCTTCAATCCGAGGTTCGACTATCGGCCGAACTCTCCTTTCCAGCACCTTGGAGTAGACTTTACCAGGGAGGCTGAGAAGTGTGATACCCCTGTAATTGGCACACACCCTCTGGTCCCCCTTTTTGAAGAGGGGAACCACCACCCCGGTCTGCCACTCCTTAGGCACTGTCCCAGACTTCCATGCAATGTTAAAGAGGCGTGTCAACCAAAACATCCCCTCCACACCCAGAGCTTTCAGCATTTCTGGACGGATCTCATCAATCTCTGGGGCTTTGCCGCTGTGGAGTTGTTTGACTACCTCAGCGACTTCCACCAGGGAAATTGACGACAATCCCCCATCATCCTCCAGTTCTTCCTCTACCACAGAGGATGTGTCAGCTGGATTTACAGTGGGGGAAATAAGTATTTGACCCCTTGCTGATTTTGCGGGTTTGCCCACTTACAAAGAATGCAACGATCTATAATTTTAATCATATGTACATAGTAACAGTGAAAAACAGAATCCCAAAGAAAATTCCAGAAAATCACATCATATGAATTTATAAAAATTGATAACCATCTGATGAGGAAAAACAAGTATATGACCCCCTACCAAACAGCAAGTATTCTTGCTCCTACAAGCCAGTTAGTCTTTCTTTAAGACACAGCCCCAATCCCAACCAATTATCTACATCAAATACACCTGCCTCACCTCGTTACCTGTATAAAAGACACCTGTCAACACCCAAACAACCAGCATCTAACATCACCACCATGGGCAAGACCAAAGAGCTTTCTACGGACATCAGAGACAAGATTGTAGATCTGCACAAGGCTGGGATGGGCTACAAGAGAATCGGAAAGGAACTTGGAGAGAAAAGATCAACTGTCGGTGCAGTTATCAGGAAATGGAAGAAGCACCACACCACCGCCAACCTCCCTCGGTCTGGGCCTCGTGGGGTGTCCCTGATCATGCGAACGGTGAGGAATCATCCCAAAACCACAAGGGGGGAACTGATGAATCAACTGAAGGCAGCTGGGACCACAGTTACAAAAGAAACGGTTGGTAACACACTACGCCGTCATGGATTGAAATCCTGCAGCGCACACAAGGTCCCCCTGCTCAAGAAGAAACATGTACAGGCCCGCATGAAGTTCGCCATTCACCACCTGGACGACTCAGAAGAGGCCTGGAAGAAGGTGATGTGGTCAGATGAGACCAAAATAGAACTTTTTGGCCTCAACTCAACTCGTCGTGTTTGGAGGGCAAAGAACACCGAGTACAACCCAAAGAACACCATCCCCACCGTCAAGCATGGTGGTGGCAACATCATGCTTTGGGGGTGCTTTTCAGCCAAGGGGACGGGACAACTCCATCGTATTGAGGGGAGGATGGACGGGGCCATGTATCGTGGAATTCTGGACCAACATCTCCTTCCCTCAGTGAGAGAGCTGAAGATGGGTCGAGGATGGGTGTTTCAGCACAACAACGACCCTAAGCACACCGCCAAAGCAACAAAAGAGTGGCTGAAGAAGAAGCACATCAAGGTTCTGGAGTGGCCTAGCCAGTCTCCAGACCTGAATCCAATTGAAAATCTTTGGAGGGAGCTTAAAATTCGAGTTGCCAGGCGACAACCTTGGCACCTGAATGATTTGGAGGCTGTCTGCAGGGAGGAGTGGGCCAACATCCCTGCCAAAATGTGCACAAACCTTGTCACCAACTATAAAAACCGTTTGACATCTGTGCTGGCCAATAATGGCTTTTCTACAAAATATTAACATGCTGTTTGTCCAGGGGGTCAAATACTTGTTTTCCTCATCAGATGGTTATCAATTTTAATAAATTCATATGGTGTGATTTTCTGGAATTTTCTTTGGGATTCTGTCTTTCACTGTTAGAATGTACATATGATTAAAATTATAGATCGTTGCATTCTTTGTAAGTGGGCAAACCTGCAAAATCAGCAAAGGGGTCAAATACTTATTTCCCCCACTGTAGGAGTTCCTCAAAGTGCTCCTTCCACCGCTCCATTACCTCCCCAGTTGAGGTCAACAACGTCCCATCCTTACTGTACAGCTTGGATGATTCCTCGCTTCCCCCTCCTGAGGTGGCGAACGGTTTCACAGAAGCACTTTGGTGCCGACCGAAAGTCCTTCTCCATGTCTTCTCCGAACTTCTCCCACACCCACTGCTTTGCCTCTGTCACGGCAGAGGCTGCAGCCCTTCGGGCCCGTCGGTACCTTGCAACTGCCTCCGGAGTCCTCCGGTATAACATATCCCAGAAAGACTCCTTCAGTCGGACGCCTTTCCTGACCACCGGTGTCCACCAAGGTGTTCGAGGGTTACTGCCCCTTGAGGCACCTAAGACCCTAAGACCGCAGCTCGCCGCCGCAGCTTCAGCAATGGAAACTTTGAACATTGTCCACTCAGGTTCAATGCCCCCAGCCTCCACAGGGATGGCCGAAAAGCTCCGCCGGAGGTGTGAGTTGAAAGTCCGGACAAGAGCCTCCTCCAAATTTACCCGCACTACCCGTTTGGGCTTACCAGGTCTGTCTAGAGTCTTCCCCCACCCCCTGACCCAACTCACCACCAGATGGTGATCAGTTGATAGCTCCGCCCCTCTCTTCACCTGAGTGTCCAAAACATACGGCCTCAGATCAGATTAAATGATTATAAAATTGATCATTGACCTTTGGCCTAGGGTGCTCTGGTACCACGTACACTTATGAGCATCCCTATGTTTGAACATGGTGTTTGTGATGGACAATCTACAATCTCATGACTAGCACAGAAGTCCAACAACAGATGCAGAGCAGAACTTCGCCCATTCTTCTAGTTCTTTGAGATTTCTGGGCTGTCTGTCACGCACTGCTCTTTTAAGGTCTATCCATAGATTTTCAATTATGCTGAGGTCAGGAGATTGTGAAGGCCATGGCAAAACCTTCAGTTTACGCCTCTTGATGTAATCCACCGTGGATTTTGAGGTGTGTTTAGGATCATTATCCATTTGTAGAAGCCATCCTCTCTATAACCTCAGCTTTTTCACAGATGGCATCAAGTTAGTGTCCAAAATTTGCTGAAATTTTATTAAATCCATTTTTCATCTACTTGTGAAATGTTCCCTGTGCCACTGGCTTCAATACAACCCCAAAGCATGATTGATCCACCCCTATGCTTAACAGCTGGACAGAGGTTCTTTTCATTAAATTCTGTGCCCTTTCTTCTACAAATGTACCTTTGCTCATTCAGCCAAAAAGTTTTATTTTAACATCATCGGTCCGCAGAACTTTCCACAAGGCATCAGGCTTGCCTATATGTTCATTTGCAAACAAAAACGCTGATTTTTTTGGTGAGGACGTATAAGAGGTTTTCTTCTGATTACTCTTCCATGAAGACCATGTTTGTACAAGTATCTCTTTATAGTGGAATGGTGTAGCACAACTCCAGTGTCTGCCAGGTCTTTCTGGATGGATCGTGCAGCCAAACGTGGGTTTGGACTTGCTTTTCTCACACTCCTGCGAGCTGATCTGTCTGATATTTTTCTTGGTCTTCCAGATCTTGCTTTAACTTCCACTGTTCCTGATGACTGCCATTTCTTAATTACATTCCGAACAAAGGATATTGGCATCTGAAAACGCTTTGCTATCTTCTTATAGCCTTCTCCTGCTTTGTGAGCGTCAACTATTTTCAGTTTTCTAGACAAGTGCTTAGAAGAAGCCATGGTGCAGATTGTTGGGGCAAGGTCAGATAAGTCTGGGCATTTAAAACCTTAAGATTGACATCACCTTTTCATTCATTCACTCTTTTCAGACGATGATTGAGAACGATCCATGCCCCTGTCAGGTCTCAGCTTTCCAAAGGGGGCAGTGCACGCTATAAACTCTGCAGGGTGCCCAAACTTTTGCAGACGCCATTTTTTTGTTTTGTGGTATTTTGAAAGTGTAAACGACGGAAATAAAATCAAACTTTTTGTGACATATTATACGAATGTCTAATCCGTCATTTGATGCCTTTTGGGAATTTTTCCATCTTTTCTTGGCTTCTTTATGCACATTAATACAAATTATTAACTGGGGCGCCCAAACATTTGAGCCCCACTGTATACTCCCTCAGAAATGATTAAAGACGGACAGCAGATGAACTATAAATAAGGATATTTTTGTGTCCAATATATTGCACCTGACAGACTTTCATCTTAAGCACAGGCTGGAGTCTTGAATATCTAACTAGGCTTACACTGTGACCAGGATATAGAAGGAGTATGACAAATGAGTTTTAAATTCACTTTAAATTCATTTTATACGCTTTCAGCTTGCAGACCAGTAATCTTTATTAATAACAAGCAATTAATTTTCACCGCTAGGGTGAACAGTAACTGCTGAGTCGGCCAACAATTTCAAAAACTTCATCCTCGTAGGGTTAGGGTTAGTGTTCAAAACTGTTGATAGGCATCAGTTAGCCTTAACAAAGTCTGGCTCAATCGATTGCTGGATAAAAGCCTAACGTCTTTCTTGCTATCTCCTCTACCAAGCTTAGCACCGCCCAGGATGGTTGTGACTGGTTTGAAGAAATACAAACTAATCAGAGCTTTCCCCCCAATCCCAGAACAGATAGGTGATGTAGCCAGACAATAGATGCCATTAATGTGACCCCACACACAAGCCTCCTTCTCTTTCCTGTTCCGAATGTGTTGTGGACATGCCAGCTCTGCTGATGAGTGTCCACTTTTGTTCTACACACATAAACGGCTGTATACGCTTGTTTTTGTTTTATTAACAATGTAACAATAGCCTTTTTCTCCTTTTGATGGTGTAAAACCCCCTACACAGGGGTGTAGCACAATATTCTGGGCCCTATAGAAAGGAATTTTCTATGGGCCCCTCCCCATATCCACAGCTATTCATTCTAGCATCTTTTTGGGCCCTCTGTCCCCTTTTTACCCCCAGTCTGATGCCTCTGGCCCTACATGCTATAAGAACCCAATCATAATTTGTCAATGCCCTCTATGTTGGACTGAACCAGACCTCCATCTCACGTCTTCAGCTTGTTCAAAATGCTGCTGCTCGCTTTTTAACAAATACATCTAGACGTGCACACATCACTCCCGTTCTCTACACCCTGCATTGGCTCCCGGTGCGTTTTAGAATAGAGTTTAAGATTTTATTGTTTGTTTTTAAAGCTTTAAATGGTCTCGCCCCAGAGTATCTGTCTGAAATTTTAACTGTACGGGAGAACAACCGGTCATTGCGGTCTTCAAATCAGTTGGTTTTAGAAGTCCCAAGGTCCAGGTATAAACGGTGGGGTGCTTTTGCAGTTGCTGCCCCAAGACTCTGGAACAAGTTACCCCCTGATATACAGTGGTGTGAAAAAGTGTTTGCCCCCTTCCTCATTTCCTGTTCCTTTGCATGTTTGTCACACTTAAGTGTTTCGGAACATCAAACCAATTTAAACAATAGTCAAGGACAACACAAAATGCAATTTGTAAATGAAGGTGTTTATTATTAAAGTTGAAAAAAAATCCAAACCATCATGGCCCTGTGTGAAAAAGTGATTGCCCCCCTTGTTAAAACATACTATAACTGTGGTTGTCCACACCTGAGTTCAATTTCTCTAGCCACACCCAGGCCTGATTATTGCCACACCTGTTCACAATCAAGGCATCACTTAAATAGGAGCTGCTTGACACAGTAAGGTCCACCAGAAGATCCTTAAAAGCTACACATCATGCCGAGACCCAAAGAAATTCAGGAACAATTGAGAAAGAAATTAATTGAGATCTATCAGTCTGGAAAGGGTTATAAAGCCATTTCCAAAGCTTTGGGAATCCAGAGAACCACAGTGAGAGCCATTATCCACAAATGGCGAAGACATGGAACAGTGGTGAACCTTCCCAGGAGTGGCCGGCCGCCCAAAATTACCCCAAGAGCGCAGCGACGACTCATCCAAGAGGTTACAAAAGACCGCACAACAACGTCCAAAGAACTGCAGGCCTCAATTGCCTCAGTTAAGGTCAGCGTTCATGCCTCCACCATCAGGAAAAGACTGGGCAAAAATGGCCTGCATGGCAGAGTTCCAAGGAGAAAACCACTGCTGAGCAAAAAGAACATCAAAGCTCGTCTCAATTTCTCCACAACACATCTTGATGATCCCCAAGACTTTTGGGACAACATTCTGTGGACCGATGAGACAAAAGTGGAACTCTTTGGAAGGTGTGTGTCCAAGTATATCTGGCGTAGAAGGAACACTGCATTTCATAAAAAGAACATTATACCAACAGTAAAATATGGTGGTGGTAGTGTGATGGTCTGGGGCTGTTTTGCTGCTTCAGGACCTGGAAGACTTGCCGTGATAAAAGGAACTATGAATTCTGCTGTCTACCAAGAGATCCTGAAGGAGAATGTCCGACCATCTGTTTGTGTGCTCAAGCTGAAACGAACTTGGGTTCTGCAGCAGGACAATGATCCTAAACACACCAGCAAGTCCACCACCGAATGGCTGAAGAAAAACAAAATGAAGACTTTGGAGTGGCCTAGCCAAAGTCCTGACCTGAATCCTATTGAGATGTTGTGGTATGACCTTAAAAAGGCCGTTCATGCTCGAAAACCCTCTAATGTAACTGAATTAGGACAATTCTGCAAAGATGAGTGGGCCAAAATTCCTCCAGGACGCTGTAAAAGCCTCATTGCACATTATCGCAAACGCTTGGTTGCAGTTGTTGCTGCTAAGGGTGGCCCAACCAGTTATTAGGTTTAGGGGGCAATCACTTTTTCACACAGGGCCATGATGGTTTGGATTTTTTTTCACCTTTAATAATAAACACCTTCATTTACAAATTGCATTTTGTGTTTACTTGTGTTGTCCTTGACTATTGTTTAAATTGGTTTGATGTTCCGAAACACTTAAGTGTGACAAACATGCAAAGGAACAGGAAATGAGGAAGGGGGCAAACACTTTTTCACACCACTGTACGTACTGTTGCAGATGTGGCTCTTTTCAGGTCCAAGCTCAAAACATATCTGTTCAGTCTGGCTTTTGATACGTAGTAGTGGTGTGACAATTTCATTCTTTTGTTTCTTTGTACTTTTTCTGAATTTACAATTTCTTTGTTCACTCTTTCTATTGTATGTTGTGATTTTACTTATTTTGTTAAGCACTTTGGATACCTGCTGGTAGTTGTAAAGTGCTATATAAATACATTTTGATTGATTGTTTTTTTGATTTTTTGATTGAATTCAGTTTTTAGTGCATAATTTTTTCACGAGAGAACAAGTGAGAGGTAGAATGAAAGCCATTTGGTTAAACACAGAGCATTACATCATTCCACTTGCTTTGCAATACAAACAATATGCAAGCTATCTCTGGGATTGTCTGTCTAACCTTAAGTGGCAGTATATAATGTTGGTGAAAATTAAAATGCTTGAATGTGAGTGCTCGTCCCCATCCTCACACTTTTCATTTAACATAAATCACTGGGAGGATGTAAGAGTCTGTTTACCCCTGCTATTAGTCTTCAGTTTGGCACTGATGTAATGCAGTGCATTACTAAAGGTGACACATGATGATCTGAGCACCTGAGCTAGTGTTGCATCTCAAACATGAGCCGCACAATAACTGTGTGGGAGACTCTTAAAGGCACTCTAAGCAATGTTGGGTGACGTTAGAATTATTTTCAAACAAAACAAGATTAGCTTGCCCCTCCCTCCTCCTCATCCAGTCCCCTCCACCCGCCCTTTTGTGCTTCTGCGCAATAACCTACCCAACCCCCACCCCCAAATCCTTCTTGTCGGTTATTGGCTGGAATGCAGGAACACTGTGTGTGTATGCTTCGTGGTGCAGGTGGGCATAGTTTGTTTTTGTTGCCATTTGTAGACCCTGGGCTGTCTACAGAGACCGCATTTTTTTACAGTGTGTTCTGGGGACAGGCAGCTTGCAGATAGTGGAGAGATGTTTGCTGTATATGACAACAAATGTTGTAGCCTAAAACACGCGTGACATCCCTTAGAGCACCTTTAAAAACAACCAAACAAGGTGCAGGCATGTTGGGTTTTGTAAGATAACAATAAGGTGCAACTCCAAATGATATACCATATGTACAATACCAAAATCAGGCTCACTGTATGGACAATTAAAAAATCAGTCTAGAATGTAAAGTATCAGATCTTAAGTGTCACGTGTAGAGTACATGGTTAATGTTTAAGATTACAGCATAGGTGTTCACTTCCAGGTGGGGATGAAAGAGTACTAGAATATTTTACTCAAGTAAAAGAACTGTTGTTACTTTAAAGACATTTTACTCAAGTAAAATTACAAAATAGTACTTTTAATATGTCAACGTAAACACATCACACCACAGAGTCCCTATGTCCAAACCAACATATTATATTCCTGTTATAGATGGCACTGGCAGCCTCTGCATACAACAGATTATCAATTTACCTTCCACACCAGCCTTTATCAGTGTACAAGACGGACAATAAAAAAGAGCTATGGACACCACTGTGGGTGCAACAAGCATTACTTAATTAATCTTATTTATACTCTGTATTGATCCCCAATGGGGACATTACAATTGACACCCTGTTTGTTAGAACACACACAGGCCTTTAATACACACATGCACGCTCAGGTCCTATACATGCACTAATTCTACAGAAATTAAATAACCTGCCACTTCTTATAGAATCAACAGCAGACTAAAGCATCACAGAGATGACTTGACAATATACAGTATACTCCACAGCTGCTGCAGCCATAGCAAAAACAGAGCAGAGCTGCAGTTTTTACGTCACTTGTGGTGCACTCACAACTTTTTCAGAAGCCTTAGTCTGGACAGAAAGTAAGTTATAACAGTTATTGTTGTACTTACCTGTCCGAACCCCATTCTCTGAGCTTTGAGCACCGGGCGAAGTCCTCAACAATCTGCTCAGGTTCAACTTGCTCGTCCAATCTCGAAGCATAACAGCAGTCCATCCAGCCAGCCTCTCTGTCCCGCTCTGTCCCACTCTGTCTCGCTGACCTCCACCAGGACATTTTCTAACATTTCGAGCTAAATGAGTCTCTGCAGTCACCACTGCGCTAGAGACATATCCACATACCTCATTAAAGGTGAAAGTTCATATGTGAACGCAGACGTCAGAGCTTGAAGCTCCATCGTCATGTTTAGCACTTAGCATGTTAGCTAACTTCAGACACGCAGAAACGTGGGTTCGTTTGATTTGCGTCACACAGCGTGATCACCGGGTCGACGATTATGATAGACTGTTAAACCCCTTTCTTTCATGTATGGACCATTAACAATATAAACGGTTTAACGGTTGGAATCAGTCTAGAATGTAGTTACCGTATCAGCTATGAAGTGTAGAGTACATGGTTAAAGTTTACAATTAGCTACAGCATAGTGTTCACTTCCAGGTGGGAATGGAAGAGTACTAGAATATTATACTCAAGTAAAATAACTGTTACTTTAAATACATTTTACTCAATTAAAATTACAAAATAGTACCTAACAAGTACATTAACATATCAACGTTTAGCGTGTCATATTTAGCATGTTAGCTAACGTCAGACTGAATATTAACGGTCTATGGTCATACACAGCCGACACCTGTCGAATACGCAGAAACTGGGTGCGTTTGATTTGCGTCACGCAGAGTGATCACCGGGTCGTCGATGAATGAAACCCATTGACTGTTAAACCCCTTTCTTTCACTGGCTTCATCGCAGGGCGACCTTTTAGCTCACCCAGTGCGTCATGCGGCGAAGTTCAAATCCGACCCGCGGCCCTTTGCTGCAACTCCAGTCTTTCTCACCCCTTTGCTGTCATTCGTTCTCCAGCTGCTCTTTAAAAGGTAATAACAGCCCCCTCAAAAAAAAAATATATAATTGGACAACATATTAGATACAATGCATAACCAATAATGACATAATATTTCTTTTAAAATATTGCATTGCATTGTACTGTTAAAAAATAACGTAACAGTAATGAGAGTGCAATTTGTTACTCCACCCCAACTTTTACAATGTGTGCTTGTTATGTAGCTTAATATGTGAAATACAAGCAGGATGATCAGTGCATACTGATAAAAAAAATACTTCTACATAAATCTCAAGTTCAAACAGCCATTCCAACTGTCTCTTCTCAGCAGTGTCAAACTAAGGGTGAGTTTCTTCTTCTGCCTGATTGGTCAAAAGAAATGCATGATGACCCATTTCAGCTATGGGTGTCTAACCTGTTTAATCTGCTCTGGCCTAAATGTCTGGTGTACGGAGCATCACTAACTTCAGCCCTCTTGGCTGATCACAAGGCAGAGGCTGGGCTGCTATGCCTCTGACTAACAGCAAATGACCCTTGAAAGCTATAAATGCCGGTTCTTCTTTGTGCATGGGCGGATGGAGGTGTGGACTGACCTTGTTTTCACCTATTTTAATTACCAAGTGTTCATAGGGCCAGCTATGTGTTAACTGCTGCCTCGTCTGATGTCCGGAAGAGCATTATCAAAGGAAAGCAGATTGAAAGACTGACATTAAAGAGCTCACGGCTCAATGAACAGAAAGGGAAACTCATAATATATGCATTCAGATGAGCTAGGGCCTTACATTCCTCTTGGTAATAATAATCTTGTTAATTGCTGTAATCTGGGAACATAGACATAGCGAAAGCGTTAGGCAGACAATCATTCAGGTTTTAAACACACCCACACATTAGCCAAACTTACTCAGAAGAGGAATGAGGACAAACGGTAAAATTGTTAGCCAAACTGTCTGTTGTAAACTTCCATTACAGTTTACAGACTAACAATATAGAATAAAATATAATAAATAATCTTTATTGTCCACCAGGGTGAACATTTTTCTTTGGCTCACCAGACCTACAAGACAGATAAACATACAGACAACATCTCAAACATAGTAAGTAAGTGAGATGCTATTTTTAGCAAGTGTTTTAGGCTACACATTCAATTAAAAGAATGCTCTATAAAAACACATAGAAAACAAGTCTAAAAAACAGACAAACAAATGGTGAGCACAGGGTCGCCAGCTGGCCGCGCCCCCCGGAAGATGTATGGGATTATTTCCAACATTTTCTGCTCACTTTTAGTTTTTCTTCCAAAAATGTTCTTTAACAAAACTGTTGTCTTATGGTCTAATCAATAGTTCCTCGCACTGTGACAGCCTCCAATAATAAAATAAATGTAATCACAACTCAACCCCAGTTTTTATTGAATAACTCCCCCACAAAACTAAGCTCGCTGTGTATTTAAGTCTTGTAGCTCTTACTGCGTATAGTAAACATACTGAAATTATTTTTGCTATACTATCTAGTGACCACAGGTTAAGTTACATTAACATATCCTATAGCTTAAAACCCACCTATTCATTATCCATTACCCCATACTTAAACCACCTACAAAGTGCACGCACCACACATGGACACATGATGGTCCTCTATAATTTAGAGGGACAAAGAAGGAAAATGAGGGTCCTATTGAGAAGCAGGTGGGTGGGTTGAACTAATGAGTGTGCAAATTTTTTAGGATTACCAAGCCGTCACTGTGCAGGATCACAGTGAACTGCCCATCCCCACACTCTCATGAAAGGCATCAGATGCATGTCACACACTCCTCAAGTGCTGACAGGTACAGGCCTTTGGCATGTATCAGTAGACCTTGAAGATGTACAATATCCCCAACCCCCACCCCAGTGCAAAACCACTTAGCCAGCCATGAAAAGAAGGCATTTAAAAATGGCCACACTCTGTCAAGACACTATTAGAAAAACATCTCTCACTCTCTTCCTTTCTTTGAGCCGATGCTATGCTTTTATGTCCAAACCACACACACATGATTAAACACATTTTTTCTCCTTCACATACAAGCTAATGCACACATGCTTCTGAAATGCTGTTGTGCCAACATCATCACAGGAACAACTGATGACACTGATGACAGAATGAATAAATTCAGCAGTGCAGACAGGATGGCAGGCGGTGAACACAAGTCATGAAAAATGATACACCGTTCATGGCAGCACAACCTCCAGCAGGTGGTATGACAGATGCTGCATGCATTCATGTAGTGTCTTAAAACATATTTCTTCTTATTCCCTATTTAAAAAAAAAGACAAAGTAGTTTGCCCGTTCATTGCTAATAGATACAAACAAGTGTAGACGAGTGAGGAGAAAAGGATAGAATTAGAAGAAATGCCATGTTTATATGGTCATGGATCATTTTTGTATTGATTTGTGAAGCTATTGGAATTTATTCAATACTGTAATTATTACCATTTCCCTTTAGATATAGGAAATGTATGACATATGTATGAACTTGTTTACTTGGAGTTAAGTTGTGGTCCTGAATATATGTGAAAAAAATAACACATTGAATTAAATTGAAAATTGCTGAATGAATGTATGTCCTCTGAGACTTATATAGGCAACTAGAAATGGGCAAAACAATCCCATAATAACAATGTTGGCAAACCTATTGATGTTGTGTTCACGCCACATGGAAGGAACTAATTTGCCATTTTCCAGCTTATAAAACCAACATCCAAGTTGTAACTCTGACCGGCCAATGGAGGGTTTTTTTTCCCCAAGCTCTGATATATCCAACTTGGTTTTATGTAATATGGAAAAGTCTGAAAGGAAACAAACATGGATGGCTTGCATCAACCAAAGTTAACCATCAAGGTTAATAAATCCTTATTTAACCATTTTTTTGGAGCTTATTACTGAAAAAAAAGTCTGGTCATCTTCAGCCTCCAAGTAGCCTATCTGACCTGCATACCATTGCTTCGTGGCTGTGACATTGAAGCTGTCAAATGTCTAAACGCTGTAATTAGCATTTATTTTGGGGTAAACAGCATTGCACTTGGCATTGACACAGCTGCAGGAAATGACTGTGACTTTAAAGGGACGCGACGAGTGAGACCAATTAAATCCAGGGTCAAAAGTAAAGATCAGAGGATGTGTCTCTTAAAAAGTCTTTTCAAAAATAACACTTTGCGAAGAGTGCTCAGACTGCACAGACGTGTTAGAAAGATTGTTAAATTTGGCATATTTTGTTCCACCAAATTTACTAATAGAAAGCATTGAAAGTCAAACTATTTACAGTAAGTTGTTACAGTCATCATAGATTTTCTCCTCTAGCTGCAGTTGTGAGCAGTCTGTATATATATTGAGTGTAGCCTGTCACTATATTTCACCCCAAGAGAAATCTAATAAACTGTATATATGCTGTATATTGTTCAGGTTTCTCATAAAAGCATTCCTCACTGGAATATGCTTTAATGACTGTTATTTATTTGGGCCGGGCAGGTTTATTCTGTGCGCCTACAGAAATCATTACACTTCCCCTTGGGAAAGGCAATGTGTGTTTCACTCTGGCAGATGACTCAGCGATAATGTTTCCCCTGTATCGGTTTTTCCTTTGGCGTTATTGGTTACCTTCCACAGGGGTCATTAAAAAACAACTAGGGAGACAAGCAAAGGCCACATACAGTGCTAGGGTTTCTTTACTGTGTAATGAAGAAGGAATTACTTATGATTATTGAATCCACACTGCTGAGGGAGAGAATCACTAAAGCGCTATCAAGTATTTAACACTATTTCACTTGCAATGTAGGGTGTGTAAGGTTTACTGAAAGAAAACTTCACATAAGGATATTTACACATTAGGCTCCTCCGTTGACAGACTGGAAATAGATCCTAATTAGTACTTTGTAAAGTTATTAGGAAATGAAACGCCTTTGTGATGGTATCAGGGATCAGAGAACTTCAGCTGAACTAGAAATAACTATTTACATCATAGTACCAGCAAATGTGCCTGAATGTACAATACCACCTGCCAAACACAAAACACAGCCTATATACATAAACAAACTCTATGGCATGCGCACAAAAAGCTTGTGCTATAGTAAAATGGGCTCTTCCCATCTTTCCACATCTCTCTGTCATCTCTTTTTGTCATACACAAACACAAACATTACCTCTTCAAACAGCTGTTTGGTGCCTTTGACAGATTACCTTCAACATTTTGATTATGGACAACTAAATTGTCCATAAAATCATGACCTGGTGCTCACTGAAGTATGCACAGTGTTTAAAAAGTGATTAGGTTAGGGCTTAAAAAGAGAGAATGGAAGAGAGCGTAATCTTCATTTTAACAGCAAGAGTGATGAGCATAATGGATCACAAAGTACTCATATAAGTTATGGAAATTCATTAAAACATAAAGAAGACAATAAAAAAATCCATATAAAATAATGTAAGACTTATTTTATGGGATAATATCAAATAAAAGTAGAATATTAGCCAAATTAATTAAAGCTATAGTGTGGTTACAGTGCACAAATAGCCCCAAATGTAATAAAGCAGTGGTAAACAGAAAAACATTGATTTGGAAGAGATTAGAATTAAATCTACCACAAGCTTGTTCCAGATTTGTGGTGCAGGACTGCTTCGCTATATTTGTTTTAACCCTTAGAAGCAAAGACCTAGAGGATTAGTAAAACCGAAGGAGATCAGAGAAGTTTTTTTGGCCCTTGAGTATTTTATAATCAATACTTTAAGATACAAAGAAGAGGATTGAGGCTGACAAGGAACGGAGTGGGCGTTTTTATGCAGCACCTCTGTGAAATAATAAGAGGATATTGGGTGTAGAGCAGGGACCCTGTTGATCTCAGGCATCTGCTCTTCTGTCAAAGAGATAAAGAGCAACAGAGATACAGGTGGAGCATATGATACACATTGTTGCTGTCATGGAATACCAGGAAGCTCAAATTTAGGTATATCCGTTTTTATTTTTAGCCTTCATTTGAGATACAGGCTATGACTGGTGGCAATCTTTATACCCACAAAGGTCTAGTGGGTGAAATAAGACATTTTAAAGAATGCAATGACCCACAAATTTGGTGACAACAATATTGCGTTCATTCAATGGTGATGTGGTTTTTGTGATTGCAATTCAGAGGTGCAGTCTGACAGGAAATTGATATTCATGCATCTGATCTACCACCTGCCACTGCTGGCAACTAAACATCTGTTGACACTGTTGGAGAGATGCTTCACATTCAGACCAGGGCTATAAAACTGAAGTGATACTTGTACCTGAGCTGAACATTGTGTTTGCGTTTCAACCAGTCTGCTTTTTTTTTTTTTTATTGTATTGACACAGTCACTAAACCCCATTTATATCGTCAGGAAAAACAGAGCATTGTTTCAAGTTCAATAAAAGTAATTTTATCAATACGGCCATATCTGAGTACACAACAAGGATGCATTAACACATACCTTTTCACACAGGTACACTTCTATGTACAATACAACCCTACTGTACTGTAAAACTCTTTTCTACTGTAATAAATTAAATGCACAAACATATATACATGCTACTAAGATCCCATCAAAAATACTGCCACTGTATTATTGTCCCATTTAGAAACTACAACAGTAATTCAATCAATTTCATCTTTTATAGTGTCTGTAAAAACATCAAGAGACACCTAAAGCATTGGCACAGGTAGAAATGCCAATGAGAGATAATATGTAAATATATTCAAGTGTAATAGTTTAGCATTAAGCATGACAATATCAATAAGGAAACTTTCCAATTGCTCTGGATGCTTGCAAAGAATTTCAGGACATTTTCCACCTTTTACAGCTTGTATAAAGCAAAGATGGTAGTTTTATAAAGTAATGACAGAAAAACAACAGCAATAGATCAGGGGTCTCCAGTCATGCTTGCAGCTCTGTGAGGCTGTACTAAGGTACAGTTGTGCTTTGGGTTGAATGCTAATAACTAACGCGCACGCAATGTCAATGCTAACATGATTTTTAGCATGTACTGTATAATGTTTACCATGGTCACCATCTTACTTTTAGACTGTTAGCATGGTAACAATTGCTAATTAGCATTAAGCACAAAGTACAGCTGAGTCTGATGGGATTATTATTAGTGTTTATTTGGCCATGAACTATTAATGGTTTGACCTGAAGATGGTGCTATATAAAAAGTTCACCAAAATGATTGGAATCACTAAAATCATTAGGATGTATCCTCTGGGGACTATGAATGTCTGCACAAAATTTCATGGCAATTGACCAAAGTAGTAAACCAACTGACCAGCATTACCTTTCATAGAGCTATGCTGCTTGTGTGGCTAAAAATGACAATGAAATAAATAAAAATGTAATTAGAAATGTGTGATGACAATTGGAAAAAAATTACATTAGTGCTTAAAATAGTTTGAACAAACATATTTTCCTTCTGTCCGTCTTCCTGCACCACAACTTCCTTTCACTTTTTACAGGAAGAGTTGTGTTTTCTTAGGCTTTTGCGGATGAATGTCTAACCTCTGATAAAACTGATGTATTTGCACAGATGCAACATCTCTCTTCAAACCACATCTATGCTTACTTTTCTTAACAAGAAAAACACGCTATAGATAAAAAGAAATTAATGATGGCAGCAGTCTAAAAAAAGTGTGACTGATGCTGTCGCACCTCATGTTTCAACTCTGTGCTTCGGGTTATGTACATAAACAGAGCCTGTCTGATAAATGAAAGAGGGGCAGTTTGCTCCATAGCAAGACAATCACCCGCTAGAGGGAAACAGCCAGCTTCTACTGGGTATATATGCTTTTTCTCCTCTTTTGTGGTAAATTTAACAAATATGGCATTCAGGCACAAGATATGTGTAACCTGAGAAAGGCATCAAGGGAGGGTCAGTAAGAAGCAGAGACGGGAAAGGAGAAGTAGGAGTAGCTGCAGGGACCCAGTCAATGAAGACCACACGCACACACACACATGCACACACACACACACGCACAAACATATACACACACACACACACACACACACACACACACAAAAGAGTACACCCAGTGGTGCCTCCAGCTAAGGTGCATGACACGTGAGATTGAGTCTGAAACAACCTTCTTTATCTCTGTGTCTCTCCGTATTTCCAGTAAATTTACAATTACAAAAAGACCACAAAAGATCTTTCAAATATGTAAAAGAAAAACATAACAAAAGACTGTTAAAGAGAGAAATGCTTTCTGAAGCAAACCCTGGATCCAATTCTGATGCTTCATGAATGCCTTTTTTTCAAGTGCTGGCTTGGCTGTTTAGAGTCTGAAATGTATCAACATTCAGAGGTACACAATGGTTTCCTCACTGCCCTCCTCCTCCGCTGTCAGTCTCCAAGGAAACCAGTGCACTGAGGTCCAGCTGAGGGTCACAGGGATGTGGGAGCACCGGATATGGGTTAGCTCCACTTGCTGTTGACGACCAGGTTTCGCCGATGTAGCTGTGACTGTCAAGATCTGAGAGAGGAAAAAAAAGAAATGCAGCTACTGATACTGATAATGCATTGGCCAAATCAATCATATACTAACCACAGATAAATAATCACCAGGACGGGGGCATGTACCACTTGTTTAATGAGCTCAGTCTAATTGTTTAGCCCACTCATCTAATCACTAATCGCATAAAGATCAAACACAGTTGCTGTAGCTCAACCTCCTGTGCAGGAGCCTAAGAATGAGAATGAAAACAAAGACGTTCTCAAGCTATCTATCATCCCCTCTTCTACTTAGAGGTGTCACTTTTATCATTATCAACATAATCCATTGTTATGGTTGGGATTGGATGACACCCGCCTCCTCATGCTTGACGGTTAACAAGAAGAGATGAGGAAACGAGGAAGGGTAAAGAAATATCTTAGCGAGAGCAGCCTTCAACCAGATAACAATGATTTAAACCATTGAGTTGGCAGACATATGGCCTGCTGAAGTGTCTTTGAGTGACATATTACATCCCCAGCTTTCAGGCAGACACCTTCAAAGGATCAATAGCATTATTACTATTTAATTAAAAGAGATCTAAATGAGAATGTGTTTTTTTTTTTTTTTTTTTTAAATCGGTGGAATCTAGTGAGAATGTGTGTGCTCTTACATTTGTGTGCGGATCGTGGGTGCTGTCTAGCATTTGGGCAGGTGTGCTGTCATGGTAACAGATGGCATGAACTATAAATCGCCTCATTGTGTCCCTGTAGGAAAGTGTCTCTGTTTGATTAATTATATAAGAGTCTGTTAGAGTAGCTCTGTTAGCCACCATATAGGCCGCACCTCTGATAGATGAGCTCATCAGTGTGCAGCCAGATGATAATAAACACTCAATACTTTCTTTGTCCATGAAGTAATACGATTTTAGCACTATTAATGCAAACATAACGCAGACAGAAAATGTGTGCTATTTAAAGGATGCAGCGAAGAAAATCTGTGTTAGGGCTGCAGAAGCTTTTGAGAAAATCTCAGTCTAGTACAGTAACCCTACTGTGCCAGTTGGCTCGGGTTGTTAGAATCTGGAAAATTGTGGGTTGCCAACATCAGTAGATGCTATGTAAATCACTGCATATACAGGAAAAGTTTGTCTATGATACCTCCACTTTAAATTTGAAGCCATCTGGAAAACGCTACAGGACACAGCTAGTACAAAACTAAAAAACAAACAAAAAGATATCAGTCAAAGGCAGTCTTTGTGAAAAATGCAATTAATGTAATGAACATACAGCACTAAAATATCCCCTTGCTGGGAGATTTCATCAAATTTTATCAATTATCAACCCTCTTGTGGGACAACAACAGTTCTATTTAATTCTATTCTAGTCGCAATGTCAGTATTAAGCAAAATGATCATTAGTATCATTTATCCATTGCGGTGCAGCCCAATGCTTTGTTAGAAAGTCACAGATCAGGTTTATGCATCATGCCGCATATTTTACAAGGTGTGAATCGATCTACGTACTTTAAAAGAGCACCAGTTTCATCTCTCTTTTCCTGATCAGCCAACTCACCATGCTCTCATCCTTTGTGTGAAATGGTGAGAGACACAAACCCGACACGACTCATCACATGAAATTCCATTCAACTGGTTCCCCGAGATTACATTGTGCAGGAACAAATTATGGAAGTCTACTGAACAAAAAAGGGTGTGCATTTAAATGCATTGTGTGCATGGTAAGAAATCTTCACATGCTCAGGTGAGGATGAGAATTGAGATCAAGTTTTGATCCATGTGACTGACAGCACAATGGAGAATTTGCATTTGAAAGAGATTTTCTTTTCTTTTCACATGATAGAAAAGAGATACCAGGTTCCTCCACATACCAGGCAGCACGTGATCCGGTATGAGGAGGTCCTAAAATCTGAGAATGCACATAAAGTACTAAAACGACTCCTTATAGAGGTATAAGTCTGATGGGGCATTATGTAAAGATTATTCAGTATCAAAGAGTTATTTCATCACAGGCCCTCTTGGGATCCACTAAGGAATGCATTGTGGGTAAATGTCAGCTGGAACGCACCCTGCGTTGTAGATTGCAGCAAAATATTCACACCAGGCTTGTTAGCAAGTGACTCAGGTTTCATTGGGGCTTGTGTGTGCTCAATAATGAGTAAAGGTTAATAAGCTGATCAATGAGGAAGATATTGTGCTGCCTGCTATTGCTGGTAAACAATACCGGAAACTTTCCATCAGCTGCACCTAACACTGACCCCACTTTTTACAAGGGCTGAGGAACAAGACACGAGACCTGTAATTTCCCCCCGCCTGCCGTGAATATTAGAATAACCGTGTTCATGAATGGATAAGGAACAGGGACGGGAAAACGTGAATCTGTAGCTGACAGCTCGCGAGTGAAATGCAGATTAATGCATGTCTGCATCTCTCATTTTCCTTCTCGCACCTCCCCCCCTTCTCCTGGTGTGTTGACAAGTCATGCTGTAATGAGTTTTGTAAAGATTTTTTTTTTTTTCTTTCCCAATCGATGTCCCAATCAGTCCGCCATCGCCTGTGAACTGTGATTCACATGCTGTTGTCTGCCCTGCCAGTCGATAGATAGAGGAACCATTGATTTTCTTTTCCTCTGGCTGGTGATGGCCCCCCCCGCTCACTGCTGCTGTGCAGGTGGAGGTGGTGGGGCAGTTTCTTTGTCAGGAGTCACTGATTAACTCAGCAGAAGGACAGATAAAGCCTCACCAGAGATAGAGCGTGTGTGTGTACGGTACGCTCTCACATACATGAGGCGGGGGATTTGTTTACATTCTCACAGCAAGCAGATTTCTCATTTATGTTGAGCAGCAAAGACAGAATGATAATGGCCCACTGCTGTCCAATACCAGAGCTGTGTAACATCACAGCCATAGCACTACGATACAGGATATTAAACATAACCCGTAATGAAAAATTTGTAATTGAGCTACTTGATGCATACATGAGTGGATTTTTCTATGCCAACTTACTTCCCTTCACAGATGGTATTTGAAAACAAAGAAACCGCTTTAAAAAAATCAGTTCTTCCACATTAATATGTAAATGAATGTAGTTATGAGCTCAATAATGGAATCAGCTCATTTACTTTCTATCTTTTATTGCTCTAAAAGTTATTGTGTCTACAGTAGAGCGGCAACATAAATTAGTCAATCAATCGATTTGTTGATCGTCAGAAATACAATTGTGATAATCGATTAAGTTATTTTTCAAGTAAAAAATATTGTCTATATCTTTATTAATTTGCTAATTTTCTTTGTTCTTATTTCAGTGTTTCCCAACCTGGGGGCGGAGAATTCTTAAAAGGGTCAAAAGTGAAATCTAAGTTCTTTACAAAATGCTTAATAGAATAGTCTAACAATGCGAGACTTAGGGCTCACAAGCCAAAAAGGTTTGGAGACAAAGTTTTGCATGTTAACAATATAATTCATATACAATATTATTGAGTTTTGGACGGTTTGTTGGACAAAACAATATATTTAGAGAAGTTACTTTGGACTTTTATAACAATTAAAGTGACTATATGTAACTTTCAAATGTTTCTGAAACTTCATCTGATGATCATAAATTACCTGAAACAGCAAACAAAACTAACACTGAAAAGAAGGCTATTTTTTATATAGTTTTTATTAATGCCTTTGCCCGGGTCCGATTTTCCCGCAAAGTCACAAAATGATTTACGGCATGTAGGCGGCGCTACAGAGCACACAATCTGATGGATCAAAGATTTTGGCGTGACACCTGAAATGCCTGTGTTAGTGAGTATGCAGGTTAAAGGTAGCAGGAGATGTCTTTTTACAGGCCTAATTGTATTTAAATTTCATTTTAGAATTGTAGTTATGGCTGATACTGTGGCAGGGTGATGACAGAAAAGAAAAAAAAAAGAAAGCAATAGTGCCTAGTTTCTGTTGCCCCATGAGGAATTCTAAGTAATGACATCAAAACTGTTGCCGTGTCCACATGATACAAGCCATCCATGACCCCCGTCTCTTCCGAAGAGGTAATTATCTTCACTTGAGTTTCTGCATGCAAAAGTAGCCTGACGATACAATTTTCTGAACATAGCCATAATTACAAATACAGAGAGTTTTGTGGACCTGATAGTCTTAATTAGCTTTGTATCAACTTATTTAGCAATGGCTTGAATGTAACAGATGTTCATTAATATCAAAAAGTTACACACTAAAGCTTTAAAGAAGAACAACTTAAAGCTAAAAGAGAAAGTGAAAGAAGACGTGCAAAACCTGAGTCGCACTCGTTCAGGCTTTCAACAGAGGGAGACAATTATGGGATTTTAAATGATATAAAACCCACCCCGAATTGGCCCTCAGGTATGTCTATTTCATTCCAGAAATACCTTTACAATGGGTGATGTGGTTGGACGTCAGTAGCAGTCATTAAATTACGTCGTCCTTCCATTTATAGGGGACATTTCATTCACATACACATAGATGAAACCATCCCACATTGCATGTATTATATATATATGTATAGTGCCAGAAGACAATAAAATACTGTAATATGAGTCCTCATAAGCACCTAGGCACCATTTGATTTGTGTTTTGCTTTAAAACTTCTCTCTATAACAGATTATAAAACTCTAACTTCTTACCACTGGCTGTTTGTTGCAGCCCCAGCTTCCCTGCAGGGCTACACAGGTATCCTGTCCCCATCATCCATCCCTGGGAGTCCAAGTGTGGACTGTGGGGAGCCTTAGCAATGGTGGCATGTCTGCTGCTGGATCTTGCCAGCAAGGTGTTGAGACAATTGTGCGCGTTGGGGTCATTTCTTTTGTGGTGGGCGTGGCGATTGTTGACGCTGGTGCCGGCAAATGCTGCCTCATTCACAAACACGGAGCCGTTACCGGTTTGGTCTCTGGACTGACTTGGTGTCGAGTCCTGGGGGAGAGAGAGCAAATGTCACGGTCCAGTTCAGCAACAGAGCTGAAAAGAGAAAATCAAGAACACTGTGAACAGACATTCAGAAGGAGATTCTTGCCTAAGCTCCTTGTTTTTTTTAGGTCATTTTTGGGGCTTTTTAGGCCTTTATTATCCAGGCGGCTAAAGATGTGAAAGGGGAGAGAGGGCCACATGCAGGAAAGGGCCACAGGTCGGAATCAAACCGGGGGCCGCTGTGTCTAGGACTAAGCCTTAGTACATGGGGCGCATGCTCAACCAGGTGATCCATCCAGGCGCGAGCTTCTTAAGCAAGAATGGACGGTGACAATTGAATAGTTTCTACACCTATGAAACCATTTAACAATGCACTGATGCATTTGCATTAGAGATCAGGAAATACATTTTATAATTTAACGTGAAAAACCTATGAAAGCTTTTGTTAACAGACTTAAAGAGTTAACAGATCTGTAGATTAATTTCTCAGAAACTGTAATTAAAAAGAATCACTAGGCTGACTCAACCAAAATCTATTTTGACAGTCACCTCGAGTGGTATCTGAGATAACTTTGATTTCATTTGCACAGGTTTTGAGATATCCATCTCTAAGATTTCAGCTCCCCCCCCCACCCCCCTCCCCCAATGCAATGGATGTGAAGAGAATTCACTTCTGTGATGCTCACAGTATTGTAAAATCACTAAGTCTTGTTAATATACAGACTTCACGGTGAAGCATTTTTGTATGGACTGTTTGGTGGAAAGCTGTTACCATACCTGCGTGTTCTGTGGATTGTCCTCAGTAATGGAGATGCTATTTCTGAAAAGCCATTCGGCTGCAGAATCTTTCTAAATGTCACTGCTTTGAGCACCACAAACAAATGATCATTGTATTGGAAAGAGGAAAACCTCTCAGAGATGGATAACTCAAACCCTGGTGAAATAGAAAAAAAAAAGCATGACTAGATACATACTAGGGGTGATTAAATGAATCACTGCATGCATCGCAATGCTGAAATGGACTATTCTGCAGACCATGATTGATTCTTGCCTACTGATGTTGCTTGTTGATTTTCCGGTTGCTGCTTCTTCTTTTTTTTGTTGCTTTTTGTCTTTGTGTTGTCTGCTGTTTTTTTTAACTCCAATACATTCAGGAAGTGTCTTTTTTAAGAGCAGTGTGCATAATCGTGATCTAATCGAATGGTGAGTCCAGTGACAATTCGCACCCCTACTGGATACAGCTAGCGCTACAGTATAAACGGTGAGTCACTTGAAAGGTATCACTGCTGCAGCCCTTCCTCCTGTCCTCTCCTGTCCCATCTTCACATCACAGCCTGTCCTCTACGGAGCCAAAGCAGCACAGCTAATTGCAGAAGCTGGTGTGTTTGTGTGTGCGCCCGTCACTCGATCTGTCTCTGACCCTATGAACTGCCGCCTCTGGCTAAAAAATTAGCAGTGGAAAACATTAGGACCTCCACTGCCCCCACACGCTTTTGTCAGTCCACTGTTGTCAATGCAGCCTCCACACTGACTAAAATAGATGAATGGAAATAAATAAGTCCGCAAAAAAATGCCCACGGTGGTGTGTAAATTAATGAGGGAGGGAAAGAATATTGTAACATGAGTGTGCTCATTTGTTTGTCCATTCAAATGCTCTCCGTGTGCGTCTTTTGAACGGTCACACCTGCTGAACTGAGCAGCACAAAGCAGCACAAAGCAACACCCAGCAGAGGCTCACATAGATGCATGTGCTGTATTAGTTTCCCCACTGCTGCTTGTCCGTGTGAGGTACATTGAGTCTTAAAGGGCACGGACAACAGTGCACCCTTTATCCTCCATGCCTTCCAGCTGCGGGGGACATTTCACTGTAGTGCTTTTCAAACAAAGTGTCAATAATTTAAGTCCCTTCGCAAGCAATTGATTGGTTTCTTGGGCTGCGCGCCTCTGGTTTTAATTATTTGGTCGGAGCTTTTATTTGCAACGGTTTAATTATCATCAATCATTAGGATGTTTATTGGTGAGTGGAGCTGCTGGAGCACTAAGACAAATGATGCTGAAATTGCTCTCATTATCGTAGGTCGTATATCAAGAGGGGATTGAGCTGCACTGTGTAAATGACTGAACCGGCGTAACTCAGGCCAAGAGCTGTCTGAGAAAAGCATCTCATTAATGGCTTGTGCAAAGAAATACTCCATAAACACTACACTTCATTTCCCACTTGTGTCAGGGTAAGGAACTTTAGTCAGGAGTATTACTGAGCCCTGGATTAATGCCTCGTAATAAACATCAGACGCAAGAAGAAACAGTTGTCGGTTGTGTGCCGCTGCCCCAATCGTACCTGCTGCCCATCTAGAGGGATGACCATGGGAGGAATCACAGTGGGCAGACTCCTCTGCCGGCTGTGTTTCCAGGTCTGGAGCAGCTTTTGCTGGTTCTCCAGACGCTCGCGCTCCCTCTCCACGTTTCTCTGGCCCTCCCTGAGCCGCTCCAGGCTCTGCTGGTACTCCTCCAGCTGCTCATCCAACTCGTCCCTCTCGCGCCTCAGCCTCTCCGTCTCCAGGTGGCACTGCCTTTCCCTCTCCTCCAGCCTGCTCTCCTGCTCCCCCTGCTGGCTCTCCCTGGCCTGGCACTCCCTCTCCCAGCGCTCCTTCTCTTGGCGCAGTCGGTTCTGGAGCCGCTGAGCCGCCGCCACCTCCTCCTTCCGCTTCTCCAGGTTCCGCTGCTTCTCCTGTTCTTGTAGGGTGTTGCCCCGGATACTCGGAAGATGCAGCCGCTGGCCGCGAGGGGAAGGACGCCCGGTCTCTTGGAGGAGGAGCCTCTGGACCTCATAGCAGCTGTCCTGGATGGTCACTGTGGCCTAGGAGGTTAAAAAAGGGCGAAGGTACAAAGATGGGTTCATTGAAATGTAAAGGCTCAACCACTACTTTAACCACATGTGCATCCTTACAACAGGTGAAACAGGTGATTTGAATGGAGAAAAAAATATGAGCAGTGCCTGTACTGGTAGAACTGTGGTTTTCAGGTTCATATGCAAGAAGGAATACAGAACTTTGAATATGAAAATGTCATTGATATCAAAACATTTAAAACTAACACGGATGGGCAAGAGTGCGCGCACACATCCCCTCATGCAAATACATACACACAACCTCTCAAGCACAAATTTACATTTTATACTTAACTGTGTGTGTGTGTGTGTGTGTGTGTGTGGTAAAACAAAAGACCCTCTCATGTCTCCCAGCAGTAAAAAGATCAGTAGGATTCTGGCTCCTGCAGCTCGCTACCTTTGGCTTCAAACAGCGTTGGTTCTGTTTACTGGAACTGGAGTGTGCAGGCATATTTTAGCCTTTATCTTGACTGAGCATGACACTAACATAACATGTATATGTTCTCAGTGAGAACAGAAGAGGTTTGTCTGTTGGCTGACTTGCTGATTGGATAATAATAAAGATGAGGACTGTGAGCAGCATAAAAAGTAGCAGGTGTACTGTATACTGAATAATGAACTCACCTGCAGACTGTAGAGTAACTGGGTCAGGCTTTGGACACTTTGAGAAACCTGTTAAAGGACAACATCACACACAACATGCAGGTTACTATGCTGCGTTTTGATTCGGAGGGTTTTAATATCCCATTTTTCTAAATAACATTTTGCATCACCATGTTATGCTAATGGAGAGTCAAGCTGGAAAGCTGCATTCATGCAACATTTGCGCCCCCTTGAGGCTGCATGGTGTCCTATCACACTGTTTAGGGTCAAATTAACACAGCAGTGGATAATAAAATGATTCTTTTCTATCGGCGTCATTTACCTCACAGGACACAAAAAGCTGCAAATGGTAGCAAATCTCTTGCATGGTAATTGTAATAAGTCTCCCATTATGCATTTTTAATGGCAAATTACCTTTGGGAACTAAATGGACTTCTTCTTTTATTATGAGGTTATCAATGATTCAACACATTAAGACTGAAATGGTATTCCAATAGACTGTACTGAATTATTAAAGCAACTGTTGGCAATCTTGAGCCACACAGCTGTGAAGGACTGAGAAGCATTGAGGTTCAGATGCAGGCTGAGAGACTATAATGACCCATAATACCTCTGCAATACCGCTGTACCTGCACCATCACAACCACAGTTATAGGGAATACAATACATCATATTGCTCCATCAATATTTAACACCTCCTAAATTTAAAATCTTTATTTATACCACAGGGTTGTACAAGAAAAGCTATGAGCTACATTCATTTAATATAGCAGAGACGGCGCTGTACCTTGAAGTCAATGTCATTTGTGTCTGTTTTTTGCAAGAGAGTTGGGGACTGAAGTTCAAGGTCCTCTGAGAGCCAGTCTGAGGGGGGCTCTACAGGCGTAGCAGGGCTGACAGGAAACACAGAGTCGGTGTCCGAGTCCGGGCTGGGGATCGATGGAAAACAGGCCTTGGATGACAGTGTGGCTTTCAGGTTCTTAGCTGGGAATCAAGAACAACAACATGTGTAAAACTAAGTTTTGTTGAATCAAATAAAACTGTTAAATATAAGATTGAGAGTTCTGTTGGATAAACATACTGGTAATACCATATTTTGTGACTCAAGGGGTTCTCAGAGACAAAACAAATGATGGAGGCAGTGTGGTTATAACATGTTTTATATTGTATGGGCTTTGTCCTTTAATTCTTTTCATGCTGGCATGCGATTGCAGAAGAGATAACAAGAAATTACATACCTTTGGTCCAAGTCCCAGATACATTTTTACCACAGAATGAATATCTCTTTAAACTAATTTTATTTTTTTAACAGTCAATGAAATAAACTGTATGGAGGAACTAACCTTTATCATAAGATAACTACCCACACAATATATAAAATACTGGGGAAAACAATGTACTATATGTAAATATATGCCAATAACATGTATCCCTTGAATGTGTAATTAAAAGACCCAGTTCCTTTTACAGTGGTATTATGGTACCCATGCCAACCCAATCATTTAGCTAGAAAACATCAATAATTTCTTTATTAAAATAGAAATATGTTTTGCACTACCTTTTCATTCTTTATTACAATTAACTTTAACCACCAATATTTTGTTTTTATAAGCAGCACATAAACATTTTATGAATGGCTTATGTAAAGTATTGCTGCTCCTGTGGATATGCAAGTGAGGAATGACTGAATAGTAAAACACAGTTGTACTAATAGAAAATATGATGTTATTTATTATGCAGCCAAAAACCTGTGGTATAGTATCAAGACTTTATCAGTTCTTGGTGATATTTGGCCACTTTTCCCTTCCTATTAAGAGGATCTGGGTACGTGATTGCCCAGGCCTGAGTATCAATCTCGACTGGCACGATGTCTGGTCTAACATTCCAGAAGTATCACGCAATCCAGACCATCAGCAGATTCACTATAATTTCATTCATTGGACACATCTCACCACTGTGAAAATGCATCACATGAAAATAATTAACAGCCCTTTATGCACATTCTGCCACTAAAACTCAAGGTACATATCTTCACATGATCTGGGAGTGTTCTCCTGTTGGTCAGTTCTGGAACAATATTGCATCCAACATATCTGCCCTGATGAATGATACTGTACCTGTTACTGTCAATGTTTTGATTCTGAATGATCTGTCAGCCTGATGATCAAAAACCTGCTGTTTTTGCTGGACTTTTTGCGGCCAAGAGAATAATTGCAATCCATTGGAAACCACCTCATGACTTGTCTATTTGTACATGGACCCTTTCCTTTTTGGATGTCATATACATGGAGCTCTCTGCAGCTCGCACAAATGGAGCACCAGGAAAGACTTTGGACCCTTGACTCAGCATTGCTGAATCCATGCTGTAGACTTGTACTATAGATTTCTTGCTTTCATCTGTGCGTGTTTTCTGTCCCTTTTGTCTTATGCCGGTCTCCCTGTCAATGGCTCTTGTTTGTCTGTGTCTGTTTCTGTACCCAAAGAGTAAATAATAATAATCACTTAAAATGCCCTTATATCTGCTTACATTACATTATAGTGGGTTATAAACCATTTTCTATTATATTGCTTTTAAATGCAAAACAAAGGGTTAAAGTAAAGTGTATCTAATCATTTTTTTCTCACTTTCACGTTCTGTGTTGTGAAAAAACAAGCAGCTGTGTACTGTATGTCTGTGTTTGTTCCTGCAGGGTACAGTTATATGTCAATGTCTCACCCTCTTGCAGAGCTGCAGCCAGCAACACGGTGGCCTGGGGCAGATCCTCGGAGTGCGGCTGGACGAGCAGGCGCGGTTGGACCAGAGCGGTGTCCGTCCTCCCACTCAGAGCAGCGATCTCTGCGTAGACCTGCAGCTTCTCCTCCAGGCTGGAGCAGATCCGTTGGTCCTGGCTCAGCAGATTCTCTGATACACAAGTTCATCGGGATCACAGATAAAGTGTTGTGAAATGTTAACTCCAGGGTAAAAAATATTCAAGACAGCAAAAAAAAAAAAAAAAATGATGCCACAGGTTTCACAAATACCTTGTAACTTATTGATCTTCTGAATACGGGCCTCGGCAGCTCGCTTCTCCTCTTCAGATTCACTTGTGTATTCTTCTTCTTCCTCCGGACAGCTGAGCAGAGAAATCAATAACGGAGGTTTCACAAATGGTGAAATTTGAATGTGTAGTTCTTATCACTCTCCTTTTTCTCAGTTCACACACCATAACCAGACGTATTACACACACATACACACACACACCTCTCTACAGCTTCTCTAATGAGCCTCATCCAGGTGTTTCGTTCCTCTTTGGATGATGTGTGGACCTCGTACATTTCGGGCCCGGCGGCTGATGCGCTGATCAAAAACATCCCTCTCTCTTCATTTGCTACTTCTCGCACTATTAACTTCTGCAGTGCGATGACTGGAGGCTTCTGATCCTGAAGCACATTAAAAATATTGAATTATATATATATATATCTTTTCTTTTTTTCTTTACATGATGTGATGATGGCCAAAGATGGAATAGAACAGGTAATAGGGTGTAACATCAGAACACAGAAACACAGCTGAATACCCTTACAGCTAGGTATTGGTCTCTTTAAATTAACTGTGTGCGTACCACTGTGGCAAACGTAAACTTCTGGTCTTTTTCCTGCAGGAAGATGAGTGCATCTGTGAGAAGGAGGGCCAAGACATCTATGGAGGTGAGGATAAGCAGAAAAACACCAGTCATGTCATCAGCCTTGGTCATTTATTCACATGATGCACATGTATGTGCAAAACAATGCAAAATTAACATATCCATCGACAAAACAACAGACGGCCATGTTACCTTTGAGTCGACCGGTGGCAGTCTTCCACAGAAGCAGGCCCTGGTGTTTGAGCGTTTGTCCCGGCCCCATCATGTCCTGCTTGCGGAACGTATGGCCGTTCTTCAGCTTGGTTGCGCTGCGGTTCTCCATGCGGTTCCACACTTCCTGTAACCTCTGCTGCCGCTCGTATTCACTGACGCTGAGATCCACAGCTGCTATAACCTCTCGAATCTGAACCAGTGCTTTTGAAAGGTCTGCATGCTCCTCTGTTTCCTCTGAGGAAAAAGAAAACACCCCAATAAGATATATTATGTTAATTGTATATTTTCAAACTGAAACATTGTGTTTTGCGCTTTTATTGAAAATATGAGCATGTAGCCACCAGAGGGCAGCAGATAACTAACCTTGGGTATATTTTAGGATCCTCTCCAAGAGCACTGGGTACTTTGTAATCCTTTGCGTTACCAGCAAAATGCACTCTGGGATCTCCCTTCGTCTCACCAAAGAATTATTACCTTGTTGCTTGAAAGAAAATAGCATCAAGAGTTGTTAGAGTAAGAGTTATAAGAGTTATACTACGTCTCCCTGAGCCAAGCAGTGATGCTTTTATATTGGGATTAAATTACAAGTCAAGTCAACTTTGTTGTAAATTCTGAAATATGTGCCAGACACACAGAGCAATTGAAAATGTGTGTCTCTCTGACCCACGGTGCAATAAGGAAACGTACAAGTATAATATAAAAGATAAGAAATATATACAAATAAAGTTTAAAAATATACACAATACAGTAATACATTCGAAATAAACACTTGCTCTGGGAAAGTTAAGTACCTTAATAAAGTTCTGAAATCTCTTGTTATGCTGCTGGAGCTCTTTGAAAAAGCTGACCGCTTCGTTGTGGCGACTGCAGAACTCTCCATACACCTGCTTCATTTTCTCGCTATTCTCATCTGAAAACTGCAGAGAAATACAAACACACCCAGTGATTCACACACACTCATTGGTTTCCATGTTTTACACCAAAGAGAAAGGTAGCCACTAAAAAGCAGCCAACCTCTTGGAGCAAGATGTCCCCAATTCGCTGGATGAGGTAGTTGCTGTGTCCCTGGGGCTGGGCGGAGCTGTGTCGCCGCTCTTTCATGGCAGCAAAGAAGGCGTGGTGGAAGAGAAGCAGCTGGTCCAGACAGGGAAGACCCGCTCCACCGCTTCGGTATCTAGTTGCACTTCCTCCCTCATGCCTCGCCGAAAACCTCGGCCATGATGTGTAGCGTCTGTAGGTGGTGAAGCTCGGTCTGCATCAGTTCTGAAGTTCAACATGTAGACATTCAATACGAATAATACACACAGAGCTAGACAACAATTACACACATATAGTATATTAACATAGTTCATGATATCCTTGGATCCAGAGCTTAACTGGCAGCAAACTGATTTTTGTTAAGCAACAGGATAGACTGATGTACAAAAGAGCCTAAGCCTAAGGGACTAAATCGTCTGCTAGAAGGCAAAAGTTGGTATTCATTATTTAAAACTTGCATGGAGTCAGAAGAGATGCTGTTAGCAAGTCTGAGCATGCTCTTTTTATGGATCGTTAGAATGGAATGTGCAACAGGTTGACCAATGATCTTAGCACAAACCTTGAGTAGATTGTATAATTTAGTTTTAAGTTTAGCAGATAGGCCGCTGAGCCAGGCTGTGTTGCAGTATGGCATGGCACTGTGAATCGAGTTCTAAAAGTCAAAAGAGTGTGTATTATATCATGCCAGAAATCTGTTACCCAATTAAATAAAACAATTGTAGGTGATTACAACAATTTTAGAAAATGACATCTTCCAGTGATTTTCTTTTACAAATCTGACTTCTGCTTACCATAGATAACATCCTGCCTCTTGACAGCTCGTTTGTCCTGCTTCTTGCAGAACTTGTGCTCCACAGTAAGACTCCACGACTCAGCCTCGTAATCCACAGCATCGGCCGAGATGTCACTGTGGATGCAGGCGTCCACGCAGTCTATAAAGAGAGAAAGAGGTACACAATTTTTATATAACTATACTATGGCTGTATTTGAAGCAGCCCATTTGTTGTTTTCAATATTTGTGCTGTTTTAAGCCAAGTACCCCCTGACCAGTGCAAAACATTTTTGGTAGAAAAAAATCTTTATAAAGAAGTCCAATACAGCGCGGGGCAGTGATAGATTCACTAACCCACAACCTTTTCTTAAACAAAAACATTTAAATGCTACATCTCAAATGTTTAGACTCTATGACTTAATCCATTCATTATTATCGTATAATTATTTAAGGAATTATGCATGACATATTTTCAAATTAGCATTTTTTGCAATAATGTCACAAACCCTGTGCAATACTCCAAAGTACCCCTAGGGGTACACATACCCCCATTTGAGAATCACTGACCTAGAGTCAGCAGCTCATTTGCATTTTGTCCTTCTGTTTCTTACTGGAAGATTTTCCAACATTGTATAAGTACCCTGGTTGGCATCTTCTCACAGCAGGAAACACAACATTTTGCACACTTGCACCCTTATACTTTAGCACATGTGTACTTGTCTGAATTTCCATTTCCGTGTATTCTGTTTTGATGGTTTGAATGCATGAGCACAATAACATCATGTACGCCAACTAGGCCTGTCAAAATGAATGAGGCATTAACAAGTAAGTCTATATCGACGTTTACTTTCCGGGATTGTTTACGTGCTGCTGGAAATTCCGCTGGATGTCCCTCATTCTGGCCAAATGTCCGTTATCTTCAGCTTTCTCTGTGTTGGCATTTTAAAATCCGGTGGATTTATAAAGAAACTGCTCCTCAGATCTCTGCAGAGTACATCCAGACAGCTAGCTAGACTATCTGTCCAATAGAAGTTTTCTATTGCATGACTAAAACCACCTTTGAACAAACAAAACAAGCTCCTTCCTGAGGCTATTTTGCAGCGCCACTGTTGTTTTTTAGGTATTTTTTTGTTTTCCACACCTTCTCCGATGGATGAGTCAGTGGAAGTTGAGGAGAATGGAGTCGGCAGGAGCTCTTCTGATCGGCTGGTCACCTTCCAGGCATCAGACTCTTTCTGTGAACTCTCACTGAACTGACTGTTACACAAAGAAAAAGATTGTGGGTAAGACTACCAATATTACCTACACAATTTGACCAATCATTTTCTGTAATTCATTAAGTCTGAGAGCATTATGACCTGTCACTGTTTGGGAAAGATCCAGAGAGTAGGCATAAGTGGGTCGCCGTGTCTTTCATGACAGGTAGAGAGGTAGAGATGGGGACAACACACTGAGGAGGACTGTCTCTCACTGTGAAATCTGTGGGCAGAGCAAACAGAATGAACAATTATCTCCCAGAATTAAATGGTGCAGACAGGAAATTGTACGGACAACATAGTTAAGAGCATGACACCTAAATTTCTGGTGACTTAGACAGCAAAACTGGCGGTGACCCTTGTTTTTAAACTCACTCTGTGGGAGGGATGCTGTCCTGTTTTTACCATGGTAACGGCATACTTATCCTGAAGTTTCTAAGTGATACAAATGAAAGAGGCTGGTTACAGCATATAGACAACTGACACAAAGACAAGCTCCAATAGAGATGAGTAGTTCAAACCATTTTTTAATTCCAATATTTCAAAACAATACTCACCTTCAAACATGGGGGGACAGATTCCTTACAGCCCTTATGGACGATAGTAGTGCAACCTGGGGGGAGGGGATATATATATATATATATGTGTGTGTGTAAGGACAGGTATTAGTTTAATTAATTCAGTAATGCTGAATATAGTATGTTAATATTATAATGTGTGCCACAATAAACTTAATTTACAGCATTAATAATAATTAGTATTTTTAATGATCTTTCATTGTTTAGTAACAGTAAAATAATAATTAACTAAAGGTTAATTAACTTTTCCTTTACCATCTGTAAATGATGGTAATCATGAAGTGTTATTGTGTTGTTGTTTTTTGCAAAAAATATATAATATTCCTTAGAATTAGGCTTTTACTTACTGGAGCAATGCAGCAGGTCTTTTCCAGATGCCGGTTTCTCACACACCACGCACATGGTGGGGCCCAAACAGGACCCGGTGTTAAACCGATGTCCATTCAGCTGCCCATCCTTGGCCTCTCTGTCCTTCCCCTTTGCCTTAGAAAACCATGCCGGAGACATAAGCGTAAACATGGCTACGCAGACAGAGACAAAATGTGACAGCTACAGCTAAGAGCTCTGAGCAAGGCAGGCCTCAATTCCTATATCTCTAAACTGGTGTGCGTTTCTATTTGCAGAGTAAACTCTCCCACATGGAAGCCGATATTTGAGCCTGGCAGAAATCTCCGCCTTTTTCCCAAACCATAAGAATGTCCACGAGAAGGAAATGGAGTGTAGCATAAACAACAGATGCAGGTCGGGGACGGCTTCCAGTCTCCGTCCTTACTGAACAACAGGGGATTAATCATTAAAAGGAAAGAGGTTGGACACAATGTTTGGTCTGTCACTCTGACCTTCGGTTATTCCCAAAAACATTTCCTGGTTGTGTCTCCCAGAGAGTCACATATTCCATACCCAAGTCTACAACTGGGATACTTATCCTTCACAAAGGTTGTTTTTTTTTTATATGAAATACCCTTGATACTTCTACGAGGATAAATACTGATATTGAATTAGCCAGTGCTACATACACACCTGCAGCTAAGGAGCATTGGAAATCAATTGTATTTTTAAACAATTAAATAAAGCTGAGAGTCTAATGTTGCATGTAAAGCTGGCTTGAATGTACAGTTTAAGCTGCGTTCCTTATATTCTATAATCTTTCTTTCTGATGTGTGTGACAGCAGAGCCGTGGACTGTTTGGGTTTACCTTGGTCTTGTTGCGCGTACTGGACATCCTGCTCTTGAGAAAACTGAAGGTGCGAATTACTTTGTACTTCTCTGACTCCACCTTTGTCGGGATGTTGTATTTATCCAACTCCTCCTCTTCAATTCTGAGAAAAAAAATGAAAATAATGTCAAATGCTATAAACAAACACTAAAGAAAAGTTTGTTTGCAGCCGTGTGTTAGTTGGTGAAGTCACACCATCCTGATTTTCTTCTTGCTGGGTCTACAGAACAACACAGGTAGTATGGTGGGTTAGTGTGGGTGCAGGCAGAGAGTCCATATGAGAGAATGTAGTGTTGTTTATTCCTATATGCTTACAGTACACACACATAACTGGTTCATGACTAGGGATGTTGTTAGTTTAAACTGAACTTTCCTGCCATGCATCGGCTATTGCACAGCATGTAGTTTCTGGTGAAATAAATGTTTGAGAAAGCAATTTAAATACAATTCTAATGACAAAAATAATTTGTAAGTTACTTAAATGTGGCAACAAATGAGTGTTTATTCTCTGCAACTCTGTGCTGTGAAAACAAATAATTAGTAGAATTGTTAGAGGCTGGATACATGCAAAACAACAATGAGAGACTTTTGGTGCATATTAAAAGACAGTAACAACTTAATTATTGTCCTGCTGTAAGGGAGAGTAGAGGAGAGGCAAAGTGTTGAGATGAAGAAACAAAGAGATGAGAGGAAACAACGAAAGGATATGAAAAAGGAGAGGAGAGGAAAAAGAAGGGAGATGCAACAGGGAGAGAGGAGACGAGGTTGTGGTTTGTTGTCCATTTGTGCTTACATGCTACAGTATAAGTCTTGGTTAGGGTTAGTTTGTTTAAGCCGGACGGTTAAGGATGCTAGAACAGTCCAACAGGGGTCAACCCCCGCCTCTCACATACTCTTTGAGGAACTCAGACAGTGTAAGATGTTGGAGGGACTCTGCCAGCTCCATGCTGTCCTCATCATCAGCAGACTGGGCTCGCTTACGGAACCTAATCTCCCTGTAAAGAACAGCGCACAAACACAGATATACACACACTGATGTTTACTGATAAGAAGCCACAGTACAGAGCTGGGCCATATGGAGAAAATCAAATATCACAACCGTTTTTTTATTACTTGTAATTCTTATTTTTTTCTATTTCCTATTTCAATCTTTGTGCAGTTTTCTATCATATTTATATTTAACTTGTTATATGTTTTGTTATGTGTTGTGCTGCATTGAGCTGCTGTGACAATTTCCCCAATGTGGGATCAATAAAGTCTATCTATTGTAAAGGCAAATGACAAAACAGTTAGTATGGTCCAATTACATCACATTACTGTAATGCAGCCTTTAAAAACAGAAAAAGACAACACTTGTGTCATAGCACGATATCCAAAATGTAAGACGATATCTAGCCTCATATATCTATGTCAATATAATATCAATACATTGCCCAGCACTATCTCAAAGGCCAAGATTAAAAGATCCCAAACTGGTTTTTACAGCTTTTTATACCATCTTTTAGCCCTGATTATGTTTGGTATCTTCCACTAGGTGGAGCTGCTGGGGTGACAGTTCAGTAAGGGTATTATATATAAATATATAAAGTGGCAGAGGAAATATCACTCGGCATCAGTGAAAAAGGGTGAGTGAAACAGAAAGAGGAAAAAGCAGTTCTTTCTTTTAATCAGTGCCCCCCTTAAACAGACAGAGACCATATAAACTTTTTTATATGTCACTTTTTGTCATTGATTTATATTATATTCTGCAGTCTTTTAAATCATAAACTATAATCTTCCTGTGTATTGTAAAATACAGTTGTGACATGTATTTAAGATGCAGCCGGTCATATCTGAGGTAAGATGACACTGTTAGCCATATATGGAATGCACTACAAAAACAGTGCTGGAAGTAGATCAGGGACACTGATAGCTGTACGTCATTGCCTCTGTTGCCACTAGAAACAGAAACAGACAGGATCAAAACACCAGCACTGCTTCCCAAGGACAAAATAGCTTCCTAAAAGATGGCAGCAAACTTCACAGCGCGTGCCACCTGTCACCAAGCAACTTTGTCGTCACGGTTATCCAAATATGTTGCTCCCGGTGCTGGAGGATTACATATTTGTTGAAACTGTCATTTTAATTGAGAGCGAAAGCCCCAATGAGTGAAGTCAATGGGAAAGGACAGAGAAAGACTGAAACTCATGAGACAGAATAAAGGCAATCTGGAATACAATGTTATCCAAATAAGACTGAATAAGACAAATTAACAAAACAAGCAGTTCAAAGTAAAGCATAAATACCTGTTTTCATGTAACTGCTCTGATATACTGGATGCTCTTTGCTCTGTGAACATAAACGATGAGGAGAAGTTGTTGAACTAATTGTTCAAGAACCTTACACATTTAAAATTGACAGCCCCCGAGATAAAGCCAGGCGGCAGAACAAAAGACAGGGGGAACAAAATTAGGAAGCTTCCTTATTAACTTCACACTGTTACAGAGTGAATATTTAATAATGCCTGTCAGGTTTCATTTACATGCCAGAGCAGCTGTTCATATTTAAGCACCTGAATAAAAACCACATATGCAAAGTAGCTGATGATCCGCAGGTGCGTAACCCAGACAGAACAATACATATGAAAGCTGTAACACAGACAGACACAAAGTGCTGACCCCTCAGAGACACCTCATCTGTCTCACAAAGCAATCAGCTGTCTTTTCATTTCATCACAGCCATTCGGATTACAACAAGGATTCATCATGATTAGGAAAGGCAAACACACAGACAAACACATGCAGAGGTTATTACAGTTTCATGATTCTAATCAACTTTTTCTTTTTACTACGATTGTTTCAATCCCCCTTACTTATTCCAACTCGTTTTTTCCATGTAGTTCAGCATGAGCCCTTAAATATTTACAGATTTTTACATTTGAGAATAATTGTTTCATGCTCAGCAAGGAAAATCATTTGTATCCAAATAATGTTGGATAAATGCGGAACTTGGAAAGCATCTGGCAAAATGACAGGATTAAAACTAAACTTCAGAATCATGTTTCTGTTACGGCAGTTATATTTGAACCAGTTTTACTTAACCATGTACTGTCATTGTTTTTAAAAGATGCAAAATTACTTTTTGGGACTCTTAGGAGCAGTGGAAAGTGACATGCTATCCACTATACAACTATAAGTCCATATGGTGAGCCTGGCAGTTGCTGTTTGCTTATTAACACATTCAGCAGTTACAGAGCAACATTAGTATTCATTGGAGCCATATTTCCGGGCACATGAAAAATGTAAATATTCACTCTCATTTTAGCTCTATTTTGGTCTGCACCTGGACTGAGTAAACTCCGCCCACTTTGCCAGCGATTGGATTTCACAATGCAGCTCAGTCCGGAAACCTGCACGTTTAATTCTCCTGCTTCAGGTCATAATTTTGCGGGAACCAATCACAAACCGGCTTATCTACCTGGCGCTCTATTGGCGGGTTTAACATGATGATGATAGAGAAGTGACCAAGCAGCTTCTTGTTTACATTCAACATAGCGGCCACCGAACGCCACCGAAGAGCAGCAACCCGCTGATGCCGCTGTCGCTGTTACATCACCCAGGTCGTTGGTCTGATTGGTTGAAGGACTATCCAATTGCATACAGAGTCATTTTAACTATGCCCATTGGTCACGCCTCTTGCGTAGAAAAAATACAGAGCAGACTCCTCAGACCAATGCTCAATCTCAAATCTATTGAGCTTGGCTTGATCTGGTGATAGGCAGACTAGGCGGCACCACTTCCTTAAGAAAAACTGGCATTTTTGCTGCTAAATGCTCCACTTTGTTCACTAGCTTGTTGCTGCCTTTGTCTGTCTGCTGGTGCTAGGCAGCTAAAATACATTTGGTTTATCAGAGCTTTTCCGGTGAAAATCTGCTTGCGTTAAAAACGACGGCAATGAGAGCGGTGATAATTAACCAAAACCTAAAGTTGCGGCCAGTAAAACCAAAACAATGAGCTAAAACATGCTACAAATAGTAGAGCTGAGGAGAACTGCAGCGGCAGGTGTTTTTGTCTTTGAAACAAGTCAAACATTTTGAAACTTTAACGCTCAGCAGTTTAATCAGTTTACAGAAATAACCAGAGATGTTCCGATACCAACACCAGTATCGAAAAGCCTCCGATACTGCCTACAAAGGCTGGTATCGGTATCTGCAAGTACTGGATGATATGCACCGATCCAATGCCACGTAAAAAGTAAATCTACTTTAAAGTAGTTTATTTATGTTTTTCCGTTATGACTGACTGTCAAACTGGATAATAAATGAAAGAAAGAATAAAATGCATTTATTGTTTGTGTTTGTTTCATAAAGTGTTTAACAGCAATGATAGCAATCATATCACATCCATGCAGGGATAGTGCCATACAGCTGGTACTCAGTATTGGCCAATACACAAGTTCAGGTATCGTAATCAGGAAGGCAAAAATGGAATCGGAACATCTCTAGTAATAAACTCCCCCCCCCACCCACACTCACACACACAAACACACACAAACAAGCACTGACACTGACAGCGGCGTGCTGGCCATGCTGGGCCTTAGCGCAGTGTGACGGCTGCAGGTGTTCAGTACTTACTACCAGGGTGGAGAAGAGACAGAGATTTAGACAGAGAGAGGGCCTGAAGGAGAGATCGGCTGTGGCTGACACTGTGGAGTACGGCATCTACAAGGCACAGTGGACAGAGGGCTGCTCACACATCAACTACAGACGGTGAAGCTATCACCACGTACTGTACAGTCAACTCCGGAATCAGAGCTCATGAATCACTATTTCTTACAGTGGTGTAGGCTCATTGTGAATATTTGAAAAAGCTAAACTAGAATAATTTTCTTTTTGAAAGAAAAACACTGTTAAATGAGTATTTCAACAATTTGGGAAATATGCTTATGTGCTTTCTTACCCAGAGTTGAAGATGAAGATTAATACCACTATCATGTCAGTCTGTTGTGGGTTTTTCTTAGACTCAAAACTGCTTCCAGTCTTTATTCTAAGCTAAGCTAACCGTCCTGCTGCTGTCGCTTCACATTTAACGAACAGACAAGAGAGTATTATTGATCTTCTTATCTAACTACTGGCTAGAAAGTGAACAGGCATGTTTCCCAAATGACAAACTATCGCTTTAAGCACATTCCTTTTTTGGGAGTTGACTGCACTTTATATTAGTAGTGAGACTACAGTTGACAGGTGGTTTAAAATGAAAAAAGTCAGCTCTTGCACCAACCATTAGTGGCACACCAAACAAGTGAAGTTAGTTCATGGAAACATTGTTATGTGGAAGACTAAATGTCTAACTACATGAGGGAGTATTACAGTTCCAGTGTTACTGACCAGGGCTGATATCGGAAGTGTTGTTGTCCCGGGCAAAACGAGCAGGACGGAAGCTGATTTTGGGGGAAGAGTAGGAATATGAACGCAGCCGAATCCCCTGGTCACCCAATCCCTAGACAAGAAAAAAAAAAAAAAAGCTTCAAAACTATTTCTGAAATAACGAGAAGTGGTTGAGAGTCTGAGATGGTATTTTACTTTTGTGGTGGGTTCACATGCTGAGGCCGATTGGCT
Organism: Percina caprodes; assembly: GCA_013375575.1. Taxonomy (NCBI): domain Eukaryota; kingdom Metazoa; phylum Chordata; class Actinopteri; order Perciformes; family Percidae; genus Percina; species Percina caprodes. The sequence continues at coordinate 2,547,193 of JABXJD010000016.1, forward strand.
GCGAGTGCACGTGAGGTCAGGGGAGGGACGAAGGATTTCCCTTTTGTCTTCACTTTTCTCAACATCTGACGAGAGCGGGGAAAGCGGGGAAAGCGGAGACTTTGGCTCAGGGCTGTCCTCTTCACTGTCCACTTCCAGAGCCACCAGACTGGAGCAAAACATTACCAGTTACACACAGAGACACAGGAGAACACTGCCTTCTGATTGGAGTAAAGCATCTACTTGTTTGGTATGTCACCATACTGCCCTACAAAGGCACAAGACCTTAAAAGATACATTTTTTAATTTGTCCAGTCAAATGAATTATAGGTAGGACACTGGACTCAAGACTTTTTGACTTTTGGCCTCTATTTTTAAGTTACTGTACTCTGCCTTTGTATTGTCTGCAAAAAGTGAGAAGTCACCCCAAGGCAAAAGGCAGTAACTTCCACATTTACAAAATCATTATGGTAGCACTTGTATAAAATCTAGTGATCATGGCATATATTTCTGATGATTTACAATTACTTATAGCCTTCAACTAATTACTATCCTGTACCTTGATTCAATTTGAGCACTCTGCCTTGGTTTCCCCTGGGCTTTTAGAAGTTACTGTTACCCATTATGCTCTTGAAAACAAACAAAAAAACAACCTAAAATTGACTCAAGATACTTATCCACGTGATAAAGGATGTCTTGAATGTCCCAAAAAATATCATACACAAATCTTTGACCAAAAACAAAGTCATGGCCTTTTCCTTTGCACGGCGCTATACCTGAGGTCGCAGGTGTCCATCGGCGGACTTTCTCTCGGATCTGTCGGCTCAGAGGAGGCGGTGCGGCTCTGCCTGGAGAGTGCCTGGCCAGCGGGTGAGAGGGGGGGAGAGCAGGGTAGAGAGGCAGTGTAGAACTCGTCTGAATAGGGAGGAGGAGTGTCAGTGGCTAGCAGCAGGAGATCGTCTGAATCCACCGTGTCCCATAACCCGCTGTCTGTCCCTGTGCTGTCCCTGGTCACTTCACTGATGCTATAATTAATGTTGTCATCTTCTTCCTAAGGTAAAAACACAAGACAGGAGAAAAAAAGTGCTAAAGAAAGAAGCAACGTGTTTTTGAAAAGTAGTTAAACAAAAAACAAGTAGCAAAATAGAAGAGATGAATCGATGAATCTGGGCTTAAAGAGAGCAGGTGATGTCTGACCTGTGCTTGATGTGTGAAGGTCTGATCGCTGCTGTTGATCATGGAGAGCAGAGGGTCTGTAGCGCGCTGCGTCGACTGACTCTGGACTCCACCGGACTGCATGGGATGCCCATTCACTGTGATAAACACACAGACACAGTACAATCCACAGGATAGCTTTAGCATAGTTTATAATCATTCAAACAGACTACTACTCTTTGTCTCCCCTCCCTTTTCCCAGTTAAGATAAACTACTCTACAGTATTGCACTCTACAAGATGTCTACTAGGAATGTGTTTTTATCCTGCTAAATGATTTACTGTCACAGAACACAGTGAGAAGCCACTTTTCATTGCCAATATTCATCCCAACATCAGTTAAATGTCAGAGATACAGAAAGCGGCTCTCAGAGGAACAAGAGTATATAACTGGATATCTTTACCAGACAACAACACCAACGATTTAAACAAAATAAAACTCCAGAAGATATGCCAGAAAAGAGAAAATAAGTTGCCAAACATATGTCATATAATCGGACAGTTAGGTCACATTTTGATCCGTGATCTTTCTGTTCTGCTTCATTCTCGTATAATATCATTGTATTGATCTTTCATCGCTTAACTGTCAGGGCTTAGAGAAAAGAAAGGAAAATGTGATGAGACACTGCATACCCACTCCCTGTTTGACCTTTAAAGGTTTGTTTTCATAAAACCTCAACATACCAACCTTACAGGTTTTCTTTTGAAAAACCTTTTATTCTTTTTGGGAATAAAAGGGGATCATCGCCCTGAGTCATGCTCTCTTTTATCTACCACATCTGCTTAACAATATTCAGGTACACTCTGTCTTTGTGATATTTATAAATATAATAGAAAGACCCGGATTTGAACACTTGGGTTAGGTTTTCAAGACTTTTTCTAGACTCGTGTAACTTTATTTTCATGAGAAATCTAACAAAATGCACTGTAATATGAAGTAATGAAAGAATTATTCATAAATTATATCAGAGTTAGAGTCAGAAATACTTTATTGATCCCTGAAGGGAAATTGTGTGTTACAATTGCAAGAAGTATGTAAATTTCAAAGAAAAAAATATAAATAAAGAAATAGGAGTGTGGATATGTACGATATTTACATAGTACAGGGCTAGTACAAAGTAGCACAATGTAAAGTTAAAGCACCTCAAAAACGTAAGGAGAGTAAAGTAAATGTGTACAGTATGTGTGCTGTTATATGTACCACTGCTGACAAGAGTAGCGGATGGTATTTCTACCATAACAATGTGGAAAATGACCTCCCTTGATGAGGAGTAGTTTTCACAGCACTCTGTGCACTTTCCACTCAGACTTTGATGTCTGGACCGGCCATGCCTGCGCTAATGTAAGGGAAATCCTGGGCATCACAGAGGCATTTCCTCTCTGCTACTCTCACGCAGTGAAGATATTATCATAGAGCTCAAAGATACATGGCATATTTCTTATATACATTCATTGTATTTATCTTATTTTCTCTACGTGTCTCTGTCTGCCTTGAGTCAAACTGTCAGTGCTGATGTAGCTCTACACACAAAAAACTCCTTTCAGTTTAATATTAAGGCTGGTGAAGGATTGAAAGAGCACCAGTCTCAGCTGGTAGACTAATTGTCACACCGGCTAGCTCCAACAATAACCGACACTGCTGAGTTATGTCAGTGTAACCAGAGAAACCCTGTCATCACAACAAGAATATTTAGCTCAACAGTGAGCTTGATGACTTGAGCAACGCTGAAGAATCTGCAGTCAACTTAAAAGGGGAAACATTGGGATTAATGCCTCTCATCACTACTTCACATTATCATACACACACTTCAGTTTATGGTCACAATGTTTATGGTTCCACAACAACACACAGGAAATTGGCAGTCAGACAAGTAACCGTGGCAACACCTGAAACATTTGAGCATCCTCCTCAAAGTCTTTTACAAGCCAGTGAGTGTTTGCGCTGGCATAGCTTAAAAAATATTGTGTGCCTGTGTGTGTTTAAAGAGACCTCGAGGTTAATGTATGTGGCTCACCAAAAATGTTAGCTTTTGTAAACTTCCAACATTTGAGCTTGTTAACGTTCCCCCTCTAAATTTAAGTACAGAGCTCCACTGTCCGATCCAGGGGGAGTAGGGGGAGGGGATGGCAGAGTGACAGGCCAGAGGGGGCATCTCCCGGCTCAGACGCAGTTTGAGTGGGACACGCCTGACCCCATTCCTGCTTTTGTCCCAGTGACAGGGCAGATTCCAGGACCTATAGACTGAGTCATTGTGGAAGCCAATATGCAATGTTCGTAGCCAGACTCCAGGAGGATAATACATTCATTTAATCAAAGAAAACGGATCATTAACCTGGAAGCCAATGGGTAAAAGTCCCAACCTTCACTGTTCGTAGCCAGACTCCAGGAGGACAATACATCCATTTAATCAAAGAAAACTGCTCATTAACCTGGAAGCCAATGGGTAAAAGTCCCAACCTTCACCGTTCGTAGCCAGACTCCAGGAGGACAATACATCCATTTAATCAAAGAAAACGGCTCATCAACCTCAGACAGAAGTGAATCTCTGGCTGTGTCTGTGACGCAGTTAGTGTATTGATTTACTATGCTGTGATTCAAAACAGAGCTTTGCAAATTGTGCCAGAGCCACAAGAGAAAGGCATCCAGTCAGGGCTTCTCACCCAGCTTATTATGCGTTGTTCCCACACCCTGCTGGTCAGTTCAGCCACAAATATGTTGTTGTGTTTTTTTATGAATTACCCATACATTATATAATCCACATGGAGCTGTGTGCTAATGCCTTTTGCAAAATACAAAATAAAAAATAAATATTTAACCAGAGGTTGATGCATGACATACTAAGCTCCTCCTCCTCCCAGGAACAGTAGTAAGAGCAGCACAACATCAGGTCTGCAGGATATAACTAACTATTCAGGAAACATGAAAACCAGATGCCAGATTATTATTGCCATAATAATAAAATGGAAACAGTATTTTGGTTGGAATAGGTTTATATTGGGTTTGCCAAAGAAATCATTAATTTCTCCTAAAACTTTGAGTTAGATTAATCAAAAAAAAGGTTTACCGGATAAAGAGGATGGGTACTCTTCTTCATCGTCATCATCCAAAGAAAGAACAAGTTGTTGTTCAAAAACCTTTAAACATGCCAGAAAACATGGAGAGAAAACATGGCTCTTAGGGAAATTGTTTACTTGAAAACAGCACAGATCCAATCACAGTCGCATGCCAGAAACCAGCAATGAACTTAAATCTATAAACATTTACAGCACACAACACACTCTGTTCCACAGACTCGCAAATACATCTGTATGTATACTCACATTGTCCACCAGGGCGGGCTCTTCCACTCGGAGCTCCGTGCTTATTCCTGTGCAAAATAGAAATATTTAGTCAGAAGTTGATGTATGACACACCAACACTTCTTCTCCCGAGAATTGTCGCGCAAACGGAGCAACATCAGGTCCTCTGGGTGTGACTCTACTATCCAGGAATGAAAAACTGGCCAATGAGATGTTGTGCTTGTGCGAAGCAGCAGGTCCAGAGGAAGAGCACATACTCCCTACTGTGAGGCTGTTATTTCGAGAGGATTAATGGATGGCTGCTGAAGTCGGGACAGGGTTAAGGTCAATACTGAGGTCCACTTCCTGCTTTCCTTTAGTAAGTCGATACTGCCCTCTGCCATCTCTATGGTTACCAAAAACTGCAACCACAGGTTATGTGAGAGCTACCAAATATAGGAAAGTGTGTGTGTGTGTGTGTGTGTGTGTGTGTGAGAAACGGACAAAAAAATAAAAGAGGTAATGGCAGCATTGACGATCTAAAAGGGTCTCCTTCTGTGTGTGGTTGCATGCTAGCCTGAGCACGTCACCCCAGGTAAAAAACAGACAAAAAAAAAACAGTCTACCCCCGGCATTTTCTGCGAACTCTCTGAGGAAAAACTAACACGCGGGTAAAGGAGAGTGTGCCTTTTATGGTGTCTGCTGGAAGTGTTTTTGTAGTCATTTTCGGTTGTAAGTGATGGATGTCTGACCACACAAATGTTTGCTCAACTGAATCTGGGGTGGTTCGTTTTCCACCGTTGCACACAGACAGACAGCAAATAAGAGCTGTTTGTATGTGCAGAGACCACTGTCATGGCAATACTAGAGCTGCAACTTATGATTACTCTTATTATTGAGTAATCTGTTGATTGTTATTTTAGTTATTAGTCTCTATAGTGTAATTAAAGAAAAGTGCCCATCACGATTTCACAGAGCCCAAGGAGACATCTTCATATTGCCTGTTTTGTCCAACAAAACAACAGTCTAAATCCAAATTGTGTGTGTGTGTGTGTGTGTGTGTGATGTTTGTTTTTCGGCGCTCATGTTAAACAGCTGGTACCTCCATGTGACAGCGTGTGGAGAACACTGACAATGCAGGTGTCTGAATGTGAGTGTCATGGGTAAACCGATGTGTACAACTGAGTACAAGTAGTTACTTAATTAATGTAATTGGTTACTGATTCAAGTGCTTTATTTCCACTGGTTGCGGAACGGCTGCGGATCCGCTCCAGATCGGTGGCGGAGTCATTAGGTTTCCATTAAAGTCAATGTGTGTATTTGCTCTGACGGCAGAACGGCTGCGTTCCGACTCCGTCCCAGTTCTGGCGATCCACAACCCTCCGGAGCAGATACGCAGAGCTTCTATTTTTGGAGGACGCCGGAGAAATCCGCAGCAATTCAGCACATGGCAGATAGTGCGGGACAGGAAGTCAAGCGCAGAAACAAAATAAATCATCCGGTTCATTTTCAAAATAAAATAGACTCAGAGCGGATCTCATTTCCCTGCACTACACCTTGAAAACACAGCACAGCGTTGTTTCCGCTCTACTCCTCTGGATGGAAACAAACTGTTTCTGTGGTTTTGTGGTTCTAATCTACATAAATTTGCAAGATCTCGTGGGTCCTCGTGACTTCAGCTGGCCAAATCCGGACCGGGTGTGTATTGACGGACGGCGGAGTACAGAGCCGACACGCAGCGGAGGTGATCCACAGTTGTTCTGCAACCGGTGGAAATCAGGTACTATTTGATACATTTGGTTTTTGATAACCAATCCTCATTACGTGAGAAATGCTAATAGGTCTGAAAGTATTAAATGGCTGCTGTGAATTCAACACTTCATACTGCATTTTAATTTAATAAGCCATCTTACCTCCATCACTAGGAAGGAATTCCTTTTTGCCTCTCTTGTCTGCCTCACCATCAGCTTTGAGCACATTGATCTGGAACAAAAACAGATCTTATGTCTACAGTCACACTGTCACTAACACAAAGACATCACTAAATAACTACATTATACCGTTTTATGGCCAAACTGCCGTAATTACTGACTAATAAAAGCCAAACTCTGCAGAGTAACTAATTTGATCACATATTTTAAAACATCAGGTAAGTTCATTCTGAACAAGCTACTATCACTTCATCCTGACCTGTCTGTCCTTTTCATGTTACACCCTCATGCCCTCTCATTTCCTGCAGCTGCAATAGCTGCAGTCTTTTGTTTACTGTTGCTTGCTCAACTCTTATCAAAATGTCTGATTGCACGTTAAAGGGTGTGGGAGTGGAGGGCTTTTTGTTAACACAAACCTGAACAAAACCTGTGCAAACGGTGTTATCTCGACAGCAACAACACAATACATCATGCACAGAGACAAATGGGAAAATTGATCAGCCATTTCCGTCCTATATCACGTAGTAGATGGGATTACGATACAAGATTTTAAACAGAGGTGTTCCCGACCGTTTGTTCTCACCAGTTTGAGGATGTTGTGGTCTCTCAGTCTGTCTCGGAGAATCAAGATGCCGTCCTGAGGGCGGCTGCCAGGTGTCTGTTGCACAGTCAAGCTCAGGGAGTCCGTCCGGGGACAAAACCTCAGCATGCAGGAGCTGTCGGACCACACACACCACACACCTGGAACAGGGCCGTCTACAGGACCTGGAGGACTAATGAGGAAAAAGAAAGATTACAGGAAGTGAGTTTAACGGGACAGAAGGAGCCTCCCATTTGATAAGCCATGTCTGCCTTACGTCTGACGGCATATCTCGAATAAATTCCCAGAAAACTGCAGGTCCACTGCAACTCTCAGTTCTTTTAAATCAAGGCTGAAGACATTTCTTTTTGATGCTGCCTTTCCTTCAAATAATTGTTCATTTCTTATACTGCACTCACTGTTACATTTATTCTTGTATTTTTCCTGTTTTTATATTTTTAATCTTTTATGTAAAGCACTTTGAATTGCCCTGTTGCTGAAATGGGCTATACAAACAAAGCTGTCTTGCCTTATCAGAAGTCTTCATTAGTCATCATGTGTCAAAAATAAGACAACAGATAAAACCATAGCCTTACGCTGTCAGCACTCTGAACATGGCATGGTGTCTGTCCTTCTGAGCCAACTGGAGAGGCGCGTCTCCCTCCTGATTGGGTAAGGTCAATGCCCTTTGACCTCTTGGTTGGTGGATTAAGAAACGGGAGAGATGAACGAAACCCAAACGCACTGCAAGGTGAAGGAGGGTTTCTTTGGGCTGAAGCTCAGCAGCTAGAGAAAGAAACAAAGAATGCAGAGCTATGACAGAATGTCTACTGCAGTTTTACCTAAATCTATGGAGGAATTATTCTGAATTACATTAGATTTTTTGTTAATTATGTTAAGGCTAACCACACAAGGAAATCAGTGACTGAATAATGGATACTTTAGCTAACAATAAACTAAGAGTAAAATCTACGGTGTTGCTACGTACGCAGGTATGTTGAGGCTTGGAAGAGTTACATTTCCCCCAACTCATTTCCTGGTTCTTCTTCTCCATAAACAACAAGGAGAAATCAAGGAGAGGGTTAACTTTTCCTGCTACAGATATCCCACCTTGGTCAGAAAGCACAGAGGCAACACTTTATCACTACTCGCTTCAAAGCTAATTGCCGTCACTCTCTCTCTCCCTCTTTCTCCCTCGCTCTATCACCTACTCCCCACACACACATGCCAGCTCGACACACACACACCAGCGCACAAGTATAAACATCAGGCCACTTACATAGGCTATGGTGAAAGCCTCCACACAACCATAAATCAAGTCCACTAGGACCATACTAGTCTATACTGTAGGTATTCAAAAATATACTTTAGAAGTTGTTGTTTATGTTAAAAAAGACAATTCCTATCGGCTGATATACATTGATAAACTCCCAAATGCCAATATCAGTAACCGATTTAAAAATCCAGTATCAGTCAGGCTGTTCTATACTTTACTTAGTATGTAAAGTAAACCTTTCATTCAACCTTCAAACGGATCAAGATGTTTCTAGATTCTAGATTCTACAGATGCTCTCTTAAAACATGATGCAGATGTATAGTTCATCTGCTGCATATTGTATGTACAGAACTGTAATAAACCTGGCAGCCGAATGAATAACAAACTCTGGGTTACGCAGAAGTTGGTAGTGTACCTAACAATGGTTATAGGTTATTCATAGGTTATTATTCATAGGTCATTTTCATCATTTCATCCATAAGTAACACAGCGACAGATTGCATGGCTATTTTGGGCATGGGTTTCCTACACTTTCTGTAATAAAACATCTAAAAAGCACAAATTATATCTGGTGGGGGAGAAATAGAGCAAAAACTGTTTGGTATTGGAGCTCCTTGATGAGAGGAAGAAGAAGAAGTTTTAGAAACACCGGCTTAGAAAAGAAGATGTTTCACAGAGCCAACACCTAATGCAAGACAGTTGCTGCCTTTTTGCCGCATGTGCAGTGGAGTATAAGGGAGTATAAACAATAAGTATAAGGGCATATAAACAACCCTGATTCTCTGTAACGTGCACTATCATGCAGCAGCACAGGATGGCAACAGCTTGGCCCATTTCTGCTGATCACTGCACTGCGTAAATCCTCCATATACACCCTTGTTGTTTTGTAAGCACAGGATGAAAGGCTGTTTGTAAAGACGACCAGAGGTACTTCATCTTTGTGCCTTCCCGCTAAGTGTTGGGGAGAGCTGAAGGTTGCCATGGCGCTATCTTTCGAACCCAGAAACAATGTGCAAAAGAATTCAAACTCTTTTTTTCTCCTTTCCCTACAATTTGTTACTGGAGGCCTGAGATGAACTAAAACTCCCTGTCACCTCCACAATGGTGCCGCTAATTGTGACCCAGTTTGACTGAGAGGAGGAAATACTGAACATGCTCTTCATGCAAAGTTCAACAAACAAGAATGCCATTGTCAAATAGCCCAGTAAATAGTGCACGGAGGGACTAAGGGCTGACAGCTACTTTGCATTTGTACTTTGCCTGTGTTTTGCATGGATATTTGCTTTTTTTTTCTAAGCAAGAAAAAAGGCTGAACAGTGCATGGGAAGTTGTTGAGGGATCCGGTCTGGTGTCATTTCCTTTTTCTTTCAATGCTGAATCAAAAAAATAAAATCATCAGCTCAGTATACTCTCCATACTAGGCCATGTGATCTCTGAAAATGTACCCATGTTCAATATTTAATAATACCTTGGCATGCTGTGAGTGTTTCGCTCTCATTTCTTAGAAAAATGAGGGGAGACTTCACCGCTTTAAAAAAAAATCAAACTTCATAAATAACAAAGTCTGAGGCCAGACGCCAGAAACAACTCTGTCACAGATGTGGTGTAAAGGAGTGAGAGTGCAGTGCAGAGGAGGATTGTGTGAGTTGATTTAATAGACACAGATGTCTGCAAGACAACTCTGATCTGGCTGATGAGGAATAATGGCAGTAATTGCTCCATTTTAGGAGCACACCAACCTCTGCCCAGCTGGCTGGTCCTGCACATCATGTGATGGAAGAGATGGGCTGTGCGCAGTCAGAATTCATGTTGGGTTTCAAACCAAGTCAAAATCAGAACACCTCGGCCATGATAAGGAAGGACTAATATTGTTTGTTCATTAAGGGGCCAGTTTACAAAAAGTACTAAGAAAACTCCTAGTGGTATCAGGATATGATGTTAAAGATCTTTCCTGTTTACCAGTAACTTTTGTCAGGTTAATCAGTATTTATTATTTAGTTTTTACTTCAGAAAGAAATGCTATCACCAACTGAAAGTTGCTTAGTATAAGATTCACACTATGTTAATCCACACACTGGTATTTTTAAGTGACAAAATATGTATTTTTAAACTGGGTGATTCAACCGTTAACATCTCCAGGATGTGATAAAAACAGCAATAACAATTTGTGAAAGTTGATAGTTTGAGAGCCCTTATATTTGCTGAGCAGTGGGGAATACCGGATATTTGACCTCTGTAAATGATCCAGGAAGGAGCGGAGCACAAAGTAGGACGTGAGTGGATGAGGCCTCAAAGAGCAAACATCCTTAACTCCTCTGAGAGAGTGAAATAAATCTACGTAGATATGGACAAATGTGCCTTTTTGGTGAGACTGGTTTGATTTTTGAAGTTTAAATAATTCATATAGCACATTATGCAGACACATCTGTGCTCTAGAAGTGTCAGAAAGCATCAATAAGTGGCTGCAAATAAAAAACCAACAAGATCGCACCACAATCGTAAGACATACACTCCCATGTCCTAGTTCATTACCTTCTCTCGGCTGACTGTCGGTGTTTTTCCACGGCTGAGGGTAATCCATATTGGCCATAGCCTGTGTGATCTTCTCGTCCAGCTGCCTGAGACCAGCTTCATCACTTGAACTTTGCCTGAGCCGCACATCCTCCTCATTGCAGTCCAGGCCTACAGTGAAGCGCTCCTCATCAGTTTCCTGCACCAACACGGAAAACCTCTCCAGGACTTCTAGGTAGCTCTGGGAGCCAAGCTGGTCCCTGTTTGCACTCAGGTATTCTGCTGCCTCCTGGGCAACGTCTCTGAGGTATTTAAGAGATGCTTCGCCCTCGCATGGCTTGACTTGGTCCTCTGCGTAAAAGTAGGATGTGACAGAGACAACTTCCACAAGGGAATGGCCTGTGGGAGACAGAGGAAAGTCATGAGACGGTGACAGAGAAAGTGAGTGTGTTTTTAGAGTTTGACCAAAGGACTTACCGGGAACTGTGAAGCTAAGGGTAAGCCCATCATCTCCTCTTTTTGCTGCAGTCACATGTGAAAGGCCAGAGCCTTGTAAAACTACATAAAACTCTGCGTCTTCAGGAGCGCTGGCTTGTAACCTCACATTTGCCTCCACCTGTCCCTGAGATAAGAAAAAGAAAATCCATCCATTGAATGGCCTTTACAACACAACCAATGTATTAGACTCAGAAGGCCTTAAATAAACTGCTTTTCCCGGGAGGAACATTTATTTTCGGATCACCCTGCTGATTAATCATTTTCACAAAGTTCACAAACTGTTCTGTATTGTACTGCATGGAAGGAGCAAAAATGGGGCAGCAGGGAAAGGGAAGAAAGAGAGACAGCAGTCATTTTGAGCGAGCTGAGCCCCACTGAGCGTCTGCTTCATGATCCGCCTTCATGATGACATGTATTATTTCTGTACTTGTTCTTTTCATTGACCTCGTTTGACCTGCATCACCCCAAAGACACCCACCACTCCCCTTGAAAGATTTTAGAGTACAAGATAACCCCGACCAACAAGATTTGTGTTCTCTCTTATCAATCACATTATTCACTGCAGTCGATGTGTTTCAGCAGAATAGAACAACCGATGCAGGGATGTCAAAGCATTTGGTTACAGATACAACATGGCGGAAGTGTGAATGTAGTGCCACTTAGTCACGAACCACGCAAAGTAAATGTTTTTGTTCTCAATATCAATATAGATTACCAAACAGGGAAACCACAAGATAAACTGTAGCTACCCTGTATAAGAGACTGACCTGATCAAGAGGGTTAGCTCAGAGTGTATTGCTCAAGTTCAAGAGGGGTTGCATACTTGGATTTCCATTCTTGTACAATCTCCTCATCTTCTGTTACCTTGTTCTGGTATGAATCGTAGGATTAATGGGGTCATTCTTAATTTATCCTTATTGTTAATGAGTTTGGCTAAGGCATTGATTATGTTAAACTGTACATTTTAGGGCTTACATCAGTTTAACTTTACATTTGAAAAACTAGGGAGCTCAGTTGGTAGAGTGGACGCCCATATATAGAGGTTTGCTCCTTGACCTCCGGCCCTTTGCTGCATGTCATTCCCCCTCTCTCTCCTTTCCTTTCTTAAGCTGTCCTGTCAATAAAGGCCTAAAAATGCCCCAAAAAAAAAAAGAAAAAAAAAGAGTTTAAAAAAACAGCTGAAGAACTATTTCTTTCAAGTTCAAGACCTTTATTTGTCCCTGAGGGGCGATTCATTTTGCTGAACTATTTCTTCTCAAGCCACATGCATTTTGTGGCTTCTCAACGAACTACAGAGTCTTTATTCTTGTAACATCTTCGAGGGAGAGCAACCAACTGCAAGTGGCTAAAGCGTTTGTGTGTTTGAGTGGATCCATTATTATGAATAACATAATTATCAATCAATTTGCTGTACTTTTGTTTCAGTTGCCATGAGCTAAATTCTAAGGTCAGCATGTTAACATGCTCAGAGGTAGTATGCTCATAGTAGGTAGTACATATATAGTCAGGGCCTCAATATAATCTCCCCACTGTATGTTTAACTCCCTGCAAAGATATACAGCTTCTTCATCAACGGGATCGTCGACGTAAGGAAATGCCATGTTAGAGAAAAAAAAGTTTTAGTCTGCCCAACACAGTTCATATACCATCCATCCATCCATCTTCATCCGCTTATCCGGTATCAGAGTTTATATACCAACAGTGTTTTTTATTCATGCAGCTATACTGTGTTAAAATGTGCCTACTACAGACTGAATGAATGGATGAGGAAATGAAAGAGCGCTGTGTCCGAGGGAGGACACTGAGAGAAACTCAAGGTTTATTGGAGAAAACCTGCTCCCGACCAGGTTAAATTTACAGGCTCAGTTACCATAGTAACTGACTCTGAGGTTAAGTTACGTCTCTTTGTGAAACGGACTGGAGTAACCCCTCTCTCTCTCAGGTTTAATTTACTTCCTTTCTGACACAGAAAACCCAGAGTTTCCCTCATCTCAGGGTTAACTAACTGAGTTTTCACTAAACCTGCTTTCTAAAACGGACCTGGGTTTTTTTGGGCTTTGACAGCATGGGGGTGAGCCTCTGAGCACTTTCTAATGACGGCCACACTAATGCACTTTGACTCACAACGTAACTTTACATTTGGTAACTGCAGTACTAGTTGTATTTTATGTGTGGAGGAACAAATCATTGCAATACAATCTTGAGCGTGTCACAGTTTGCTTATGCATCTCTAGTGTTTAGTCCCTCACGGAGGCACTTTGTTGGACTGCTTAGAGCCGCAACAGATAAGAATGCATATTTTTAACGTAATTACAGGTGAAAGAGTTCTCTGCACAAGACCATCTTGCCACTGGCTAACCAATCCATAACAGAGTTTGCATGAAGTCAACAATTTTGACAGAGTCGTCAAACTGATATCAGTCTCCCTTGTACTGTATTTGCTCTGTCCCAAAACTCTTGGAACTATTTTGAGTCCAGTCCATAATGTTTCAGAGGTAGAAATGAAACTGACCTCTTGTGTTAGCAGGCTGTTGGTTTGGGCTGAAACAGAGGTCTGACTCAGGCTGCAGTCTCTCAGCCTGTTGTGTGTGCTAAGTGGTACTGCCGCTAACCACTTACCACTGTTAATGTTATCGCTGATTGTTTTTCCATCTAGCGAAAAGATAAGATGTCAGCCTTGGGTTTATACAAGGGTTAGCAAGACATACTGCATTTGTAGTTATGTTTACATTTTTCCATACACAAGTAGAATTTCATGAATTGTATTAAAATGTGACAGAACAGATTTATATAATAAACTGTCAACGGTTCCCTGCACTTGTTCCTTACAAATAAACTATATATATTTTCAAAGTGACAATGAAATTTTATAAAAACTTTGTACTGGGGGGGACTTTACTCCACTAAGGTTTTCATAACCATTATCGCAGCCATTTTTTCTATTTAGTGTCACTGGACAAGTCATATTTTTGTTATATCATATTACCGTCAAGGAGATTTATCCATTCTCTGCCTTTGCCGTCCTCCAGCTATTAGATTTAAACGTCTATAAAAGACACAGAAACCTATGTGAACGCTCATTTTCAATATCTTTTGATTTTGTTTACACTCCTCCAAGGAAGCTGTAATTCCCACATTTCTGTCCCTGTCGCAACCTGAGTTAATATTGGTTTACACAGATACAATTGGATCAGATAGAATTTTCTTGATCCTAACTGTATCTCCTCTGACTTGGGGATGAGGAAGGAGGACGGCTGGCTGGTGATAAGACATCAGACTGATGTGATATGGCCTCTTCTCCGGGGCTTTATCGTTGACACAACCTGATCCAAGAACAATGAAATATTCAACACCTTGTGGTTTTACCTCATGCCTCCTATATGACCAGCTCTCAGGTCAGGCATACTGTGTACAATGTGGAACATGGAGGAGGTCTATCACATATGTTGAAGGAGCTTGATACAATTCTAAAAGGGAAATGTGCTGTGTCGGATAACCTTAAAGCATTAGTGCGTAACTTTTTGATATTAATGAACATCTGTGACATTCAAGCCATTGCCAAATGAGTTACTACAAAGCTAATTAGGACTATCAGCTCCACCCAACTTTCTCTGTATTTCTCAGAATTTTAGAAGATTGTCGCCCGGTGACTTTCACATGCAGAAACTCAAGTGAAGATAATTACCTCTTCAGAAGAGTCCATCCATCATGTTTTTTTCTAATTCTTCGTGTCCTGCGTGGAGGAGGGGTGGGGGTTGTGCACGATCACAGAAGGCTTGTATCATATGGACACGACAGTGTTGTTGTCATTACTTAGAATTCCTCATGAGGGCGACAGAAACTACGCACTATAGCTTTAATATGACACAAAAACTATATTAACTATATTAATATTTGTTTTTCTGAAACAACCAGGATACGCCAGTGGCCTGCTTTTATGATGTCCCCATGTTGTTGTCCATTCAACGGGAGAAAACATTGTCAGATCTGCTACCTGTGGTCTCCAGGAAACCAGCAGTCATCAGCTTTAGAGCTCTTTGCTATGATCTCCAGAGTGCAACACATAGGTGACGTCAAGGGAGCGAGATCACTGCTACTGCAACAACAAAAACAGCTCCAATAACAGAGTCAGTTAGACAGCCTTAAGTCAGCGGGGACAGAGTATTTTATTATTTATTTTTTTTGACATTGTTCACAGTATAGTATTTCAGCTAGGAAACCAACACAAGTGACATTTTGTCTTATTTAGAAGAGTTCTACTGAAAAAACGAAGTGTGCTAAAACTCTCACACAGACACTATAACTCATAACTTCATGGTTTGGCTTTGAAAAACCAAGGGCTGAGATAAGGCCAAAATACTACCACATTCTCAATCTAGTTCAAAAACTTTCAAACAAGCTAACATATCAGGCAAAGCCTTTTTTTAAACTCCTAAGAATGTTTTTAAAGTGAAAATATTATTACTTTATAAAGTCCCAAGGTATTGCAGTTACATGTAAGTACATGCATATACCTCTGAGCTAAAAAAAAAACTCAGTGGAGCAAAATATCATTGAGTCTTGAGGGTGGCAGCTAGAACTGTAGTGTATGCTTTTTCTCATACTCAGCTGAAACACATACCTCTGATTTAATCTGCTGTGCAAATGAGATACTAATAACTTCTCAACATGTCAGAAAATACTATGAGGAAAGCTGGCATGGTGCTGCAAGCATTTCATTTCAAAGAAGGGGGTTGCCAAGTAAAGATTTCTAGTTACATACAGTTATAACATAATAATACCAAGAATAATACCAAGAAGAACCTGGATTTTGTGCAAAACGTTTTCTTAAATGATAAGACTATTATATATATGTCATATTTTAGAAAAAGTCTGTAATAGGAGCATGTGTCTATTTGTTCAAGTAATGAATACATTTTTTCTTCTTTTGGGTTTGACTGGCTTATCGAACATTAATAAATGACTGTCAGGGTGAGGTTTTTGTTTGTTTGACATGTCAAAAGCATGGCAAACACAATCACCACAGTACTTAGAGGAAAACAAAATCATAAACCATAACGCAGTGGTATGGACCTACTACTATCTCAAAGAGCACTGTGATAACTGTCACTATCAAACCATAAGGGCAACAAGGATATCGCTAATCTATCGCCATTTGTGAACATGAAGTCGTACTGTGGTGAGATAATAGCTGCTATAAAAGAAACAAAGATCAAGGGACCACAGCCATGCTAGCAGCTCTGTGAGACTATGTGAAACCAGTGATTTAAGAAAAAATGCTAACGTCAACATGCTAACATGGTGCTCACGATAACTAAATGTAATTGCTGTAGCTAATGATGTTTACAATAATCATCATCTTTGTTTAGTGTATTAGCATGCTAGCATTTGCTCATTAGCACTTAGCAGACAGTGCATGTGAAGATATGTTTTTCTGTCACTGCGATGTCAACTGATCTGCGATATTCAACACACATTTTGTTTTTGCCGAAGTTAATGTTGTTAGTGATATTAATTAGCAGCACACTTTAAGAATTAGACCCAGGGTGAGCATGGAGTGATAAAGAAGAAGTGGTGAATTTACAGCAGATAATACAATACGTCTCTAGTGTTGGCAAAAATGCCTTTTTCTTGAAGTTTCTCTAAGCGAAATGATCCAAGGAAATTTAATCTGGGCTTTTATTTTGAAGGGTATAAATGTCTTTTTTTGTTTCCTCTTAGAGAAAAGCTGGACCTTTTTTATGAAGGGTAGACATGGAAGAGCCAGCATTATGGCAGCACTTATTCCTCAATCTTTATTGTTCGGTTAGATTAATCATTTGTTTTTTGGCATATTTCTCTCACATGAGAAATGGACTTCTCATATTTCAGCTCACCAACATGAGAACACAATCGTCTTACAGGGGGATCACTTTCTTTTACTCACACATTCGCACAAAACCACTTTGTCCTGCTCTGGAGCTTAATAAAACCTCAAAACTACCACACTTTCTGCCTGCAATTCAATGCAACCGTTTATCCATTGATCTGGCAGGACTGTATCTGCTATGGGGTATGTTGTAAGTGTGGAAGGTGCACTTTGCTAAGGGTGTTACAATAACTGCCTTTATAGCACAGCAGCGTGCCGTGGCTCACCTACACAAAGCCGGGCATTGAAATCTGGATCTCATTCAGCAGTGAGAGTTTCTCCTGTTGAGCTGTGACCTTAGAGGCTGGAGACGCCACTTTCTCTTAATGGAGAGGTGTATGTGTAAGCGGTAGAGCCCATAATGATTCACATGGCTTGGTTTCAGACCGGTTCTCAATCAGTTCTCTATGAGCGAGTGGAGGCAAAGGTTTTGGAGCAAGCCCCCCCTCCCCTCACCCCCCTCATAAACTGGTGACACAGCAAAACAAGCAGACACTCTGCTTACTAGAAATCTGGCAATGCTCCAATGACTGGCCCACCCAGGTTTCCACACAGATGGGAGAATGAGGGCAAGACAGAGAAAGAAAGAAAGAAAGAAAGAAAGAAAGAAAGAAAGAAAGAAAGAAAGAAAG
>JABXJD010000016.1:2567500-2627500 GCA_013375575.1 Percina caprodes
GTGTGTATATTTCAAATGTATATAATATAATGAATATGTCATGGATAAATATGGTGAATTCATCTTAAGGAATTTTTTTAAAGGTCCCATGGCATGAAATTTTCAGTTTATGAGATTTTTTTTAACATTAATGAGGTGCCCAAGCCTGCCTATGGTCCCCCAGTGGCTAGAAATGGAGATAAATGTAAACCAGACGCTGCGTATCCTGCTCTGCCTTAGAGAAAATTAAGCTTAGATGGGCCAATCTGGAATCTCCCCCTTATGACATCATAAGGAGCAAGCCCAGAGAATTTGGCCCGCCCATGAGAAAGAGAGAGACATCATGGCTTGCAAACAAAGCATGGACGATGGTCAAGGCAACACCCCCATCCTCCACCCTCCACCTTACCCCTACCCCCTCTCATCCTCATTAGCATTTAAAGCTACAGACACAGAAATTGTACATCCTAAGGAAAGCTCATTGTGGGACTGGCTCCAGTGCCTGTCATTCAGCACCAAGGCTGAATTTCAGGAAAAAGACTTCAGATACAGTATTAGGGGACCACTAAGGCCTATATAAAAGCATCCAAAAAGCAGCATGTCATAGGACCTTTAAAGAAAACCCCCTGTTGCTATACATATAAAGTAAGACAATTAGCTTATAATCATATTGGCAGAAGGCACAGACCTCTGAATCTGGGTTAAACCTGTTATTTTATGAAAATAAAACTGTAAATTGACACAGAACAGGATCAAGTCACATTAATTCACTAACTGATGTCCTAAGGGTTTATCTAACTATAATATCACTATCACAGTAATATTGTGTCCAAAGCACATTTTATCAAAAGAAGCGCAATGCCACAGGCCTGGGCGTCTATGTCTTGTTTTAAATACATACTCCTATCAATGGGGCTTCACTATTGTAATGGGGAACCATAGGGAAGGTTGACGTGTCATATTGTGGATAAAAAAAAATGTCCAAGGTGCAAAGTTGCGCCCCATAACTCAACAAAGGTGAATATTCTGGTATGCTGTTGTTTGTGCAAGGTTTAAAGACATAATCCAAATCCACACGTAGAAAAGGATCTTGATTTGAACTTCTTGGGTTCAATCAATTTTTGAATCATCAAAATCTTCAAAATAAAAGCAGTATACTTGTAAGAATGCATCTTAAATCCAGATGTCCAGTTGTTTTAAGTTTGCACAGAATGCGTGTCAGTCACGGTCCTCCGGTTGACTTCAGCCTCTGACATCTTCAATGTGAGTTAAAAACCTGGCCTGGCTTGTGGCCACGTACTCCAGAACAGAGCGTGAGAAAAGAGATTACACATAACAAGAGAATGAACGCTGTCTCAAAGCATTTGGGAAACTCATTTTGACATCTTTATATGTGATGCAAATATTTTCAGAAGGGAGCAAGTTGATCCTGTTGTCCTTGACATTTTTTTCAGCTGATGCATGATTGAATAATCTAATTCCTCTCACATGACAAACTGCAATCAGTCATTGGCTGTAGCCTACGATAAGGTGCGCCTTTCTGCTTTCAGCACTTATTCCCATGAATGTGCATGTACGTGCACGTTTGGTACACGGAGATCCATTTGGAACTAGTGTTACTACTTCTAAGAAGATGATGCTCGTTGCAATGATGAAACGTACATAGATGCCACAATAAGCATCATACTCACGCTCAGTGCCACAGTCACAAATAAAAAAGGTGTGAAAACTTTATTTAAGTAATAATGAAAAATAACCTCAATGCTAAGCCGCTGACAGGTCGAAAAACTCCCACACAAAGAAGTGAAAACAGGATTTAGATCATTCCAATACACATTATCAGCACTCAAACACATCCTTAAGGTACGATAATGACTTGTGCTGCTTTCAGCGGGGTTGGAAAACTCCTGCAATCAAATACAGCCAGTTAACCCATTAGAGCAGCGGGGGGGGACACAGATATTACTGCAAGACCACACGAAGTAGCCTAAGAGAGAATCAGTAACATTGTGAGTGCATGCATTGAAGTTGCCAGGCTTTGTTTTTACGTTTTAGACTAGCCTACCTGTAAACGCACCAGCATTGGATTGTCATTAAAAACGAAGATACAATCATCCCAATAATCTCATTGCACAGTTTTTTTTTGTTTCATCAAAAGCTATTTAAAGGAGACGTTTTGAACTGAGCAAGAATCAGCTTGCCATTACCTGTTGTCGTCTCTCTCTCTCTCTCTCTCTCAGTCCTCGGCTCTGTCTGCCGTAAACTCAATTCGCACGACTTGTTGTTATCTTTCAATAAAGTTTCTCCGTTGCTTGCTTCTCAGAGTAAAAACACTTTTCACACCCTTATTCCGCATTAATGTTCGTCTCAGCTTCATGTGTATCTTCGCTCCGGGTGAGAGTCGGTTGGTTAGGAGTTTGTTTGCAGGTGTCGATAGAGTTGTGTCTCCTCTCTGCAGCTTTGGGCCAGCCCTCTCTCTCTCTCTCTCTCTCTCTCTCTCTCTCTCTCTCTCTCTCTCTCTCTCTCTCACACTCACACACACCGGCCTGCAGGATGAAGCATATGGCATAAAGCCGTCAGGACAGCACAGAAACATTCCCATGAATCTGTAAATATTAACCCTCGAAGTTTAATTCCCCTGAATATAGTGAGTTTATAGCGAGACTGAATGCTTTATATAATATTTCCATGGGCTATATTTACTTTATAACCTGCATTTCATGGCGTACACAGTGGTTTTGTAATTTAAATTTCCTCCAATCAGAGACAAGCGGGAGTGACGTCACATTCACCTATCAAAGCGGGTGTTGTTGACTTTGCTTGTACACAAAAGAAGCAACACTCACAGTTTTGCAGTGGTGTTAACTAACTAAGTACATTTACTCAAGTACTTAAGTAGCCTACATATTTGAGGTACTTTTATTTCCCTTGACTATTTTCATGTTATACTACTTAACACTAGGCTACATTTTAGTGGTAGATATTATACTTCACTACATTTAGTTTACAGTTAGTTGGCCTACAACAAAACATCTGAATATGAAATATAATGGATTTTTATTGGTTAAACAGTATGTAAAGCAACATAAAATGCTGCTTACACATAAATACATTAATAATAATACTCCAATAATACCATAGTCTACTTGTGGTTTAGTGTTGCACTACCTAAAACCTTCCATTAACCTGAGGGGTTTGTAACCTATAATATAATCAGAATCAGAATCAGAAATACTTTATTGATCCCCGAAGGGAAACTCTGTGTTGAAGTTGCACAAATATTAAAAATATAGAGTAGAAATATAAATAAAGAAATAAAGAAATATAAGGAGTGTGGATATGTTCGGTATTTACATAGTTAAAGGAATGTTATTATTATACAGTATTTACATAATTTACATAATTAAGGAATTGCAATGGTGAAAATTAATAATAATAATCATAATAATAATAATAATAATAATAATAATTGTAGCAGTTGAGTATTGCTCACATTTCAGGCCAGTGCTATTGCACAAAACAGATAATACATATAATATTGTCCAGTTTCAACCTCTCTAAGTGTCTGTGTGTCAGACACTTAGAGGGAGGAGTTATAAAGTTTGATGGCCACAGGCAGGAATGACTTCCTGTGGCGCTCTGTGGTGCATTTTGGGAGAATGAGTCTATCACTGGAAGTGCTCCTGTGATTTAGCAGCAAGCCATAGAGTGGGTGCGAGACATTGTCCAAGATGGCATGTAGTTTGGACAGCATCCTCCTCTCTGACACCACCCACAGAGAGTCCAGATCCACCCCCACAACGTCACTGGCCTTGCGGATCAGTTTGTTGAGTCTGTTGGCGTCCGCTACCCTCAGCCTGCTGCCCCAGCATGCAACTGCAAAGAGGATAGCACTGGCCACCACAGACTCATAAACTCAGACTAAGACTAGACTAAGATAGTATAATATAATTTATTCTAGTACTACAGACATTTGTCATGAATGTAACTTGTTAAAGTTGTAATCCAAGTATAAATGATTTGTGCATTGTGGGGAAAAGACAGCACTGTGTCAGTGTTCAATTTGTATGAAATACTTCCTAATGTTCTTCTATTGGACAGAAATCTCCCAGGTCTTACTTGGATTGGAACCATAATCACACACAGGAACGTAACAGGAAGCAAGAGGAAGACTTTCCCACCCTTCCTGCTCCCAGTCTTATCTCACTAACTGATAATGAGCAACAGATTACATGTGTTAAATGAGGGCACAGCTGATGGTCTACAACAATACTGCCTTCCTTTTAACTGTATGAGTTTCCCCCTTGGACAGTGTTGTCTTGTTTACCTGGGGAGATGAGGATTATAGGCCATTAGGGAGAGCAACAAAGCCCATCATACTTGTAGCACTGCAAGTGAGTCGGTGTTGCCATCTGTTGGCAAAAGTATATCAATAAAAATAAAAATTGAATGAAGTTACAATACTGCCATCATGTGGATTTCATCCAGATAACATGCATCATCTTTCCCCACACTTGATATTGTGTGTGTGTGTGTCTGTGTGTCTGTGTGTGTGTGTGTGTGTACTTTATACTTTATAAATTATAGACTGTGGTCTATACTCTATCTGTAAACTGTCTATACTCTATCTGTAAACTGTCTCGAGATAACTCTTGTTATGATTTGATACTATAAATTAAATTAAATTTTGTGTGTGTGTGTGTGTGTGTGTGTGTGTACATTACACATGTGAGTTTGTCTGGCTCTGTTTGTTTTTCTGAGCTCATGTTACACAGCTGGTACCTCCATGTGACAGCTAACAGGTGTCACATGAGGGAGAACACAGACAATGCAGGTGTCTGAATTGAGCTGTGTCTCATGTACTTGTCTCATGGGTAAACCGATACTTACAACTGATAACAGGACTTTACCTTATTAATATAATTGGGTACTGATTCAAGTTGTCTAAAATCTAAAATTCTGGATTTAGCATTGCACTTAATTGCTTTCTCATGCAGTTGGATTATTGTAAAACACCTCTTGTGACGTGTCTATGTGTGTGTGTGTGTGTGTGTGTGTGTGTGTGTGTGTGTGTGTGTGTGTGTGTCTAGACACATCTACTGTAGCAGAAACTATACCACAGAGAAGTGTTTTTGAGTGTTTATATTTTGTCAACACAATAGAGTAACAACCATGTAAGATGCAGTCACGATACTTTACAGGTGTGTGGTTGAGATCAAAATGGAGGTTGAGTTCGAAGATGGGTTTGGTCCAACCAAGGGCGCCGGAAGTAAAGGGGTAAAAAGTAGGGAAAGTAAATGGGTCCCCCCTAACTTTACACCCCTGGTCTGATTAGCTGGTGTGATCCCATCGCATGGCCATTAGTTCTAAATAAACTGCAAAATGCACCACATAGTATAATCTGGTTTGTTTTCTGCTTTTTTTGTTTTTAGTGCATGTGATCCAGCTGTCCTGTAGATGGCGGGAGTAGCACACTGTGGAATTCATTACATGCTGTCAGAAGAAAGCAGCTGAGATAAGCCCTAGGCTACAAGTGATGTTGGGTCTCTACAGAAAGAGGCAACTTCCTCAATGCATCTGAAGCTAATTATCCCCGCCTGTTGTCATTGCAGCAGCACGTACAGACCTCAACTCTACTTGACCCTCCTCATTTAGAGACTCAAAAACAAACAAGTAAACAGCAAAAACAACTGCTGCACAAAGAGACCGCAGGAGAAACACGTGTGTCTCTTTTTGCACTGTCTGGTGGTTTGATATCGGCACAACTGGTCATCTGACTGCTTCAATCAGCTCTCTGAAAAGACATTCCATACACAGTCCTAGAATAACAGCTTATGGAGCGCTGTGTGGTCATTTTTAATTGAACAAACTGAGCATCCAAAGCTCCTCTTGACCTCTCAAACACACTAATCATAAGAAAGAAACCGGGCCTTAAATTGAGATTGAGGGTTTTGAATTTTGCAACACACACCCCTCAGTTGAAATAATGTTTTAAACTGTTTTCTTTGTTCTTTGTTAAAGGAAGGTTTTCTTCTCACAAACGTAAAAGTATCAGAAAAGTGATGTTTAACCTTGCATAGTGAAATATAGCGAGTCTAAAGATCACTCGATTTATAAGCCTCAAAACATTGATAAAGAAAAAGGTTAACCAACATCAGCAATCAACACACTGTAGAATTGCTGAATTAAGGACTGGGATAAATATTTCAGGGGGTTGAACACTGTTAATCCTGCAAAGCCTAATCACTACTTTACAGCTTTTCAGGCCTGAAACAGTCATTTCAAAACAAACAAAGAAAGTCAGGATACTTGACACAGTAAAACAAAAGATAATTTAGATAGATAGCTAGATAGCCAGACCGTCAGAAGATATTGTTAAGTGAAAAGTACATGAAGTATATCCCTACAGCCAGTGAAGCATGGTGAAACCCTTACCTCCTCATCTCTGACTTCACAACATTAAAAAAGAAGACTAATGCCATGTTTATAGCTTGCGATGGAGGGATTTGAAAGATTCCGAGGAAATATTAGCTCTAAATCAGATTAACATTTTGGAGGTTTGAGCAAAGATAATAAACCCTGCTGGAACGAATTTGTAAAAAAGGAATTGTGTTATTTACTGTGGTAAACTGATCTAAAATCTTCTCCTTTGTTGAACTGTTCTCATGTAGAGTAAGCTCCTTCTCTGGGATAAAGTGCAATTATGTGATTATTATTTGTAACATCTGGCCATCAGTGACCTCAGGCCACAAGATCAATAATCATATAACAGAGTTGGTCTGCCAGATAAGACTCATAAATACACCTGAGCCAGTAATGAAGTCAATCAATGATAATTAGATGACTTTATGCAATTGTAATATTCAAGATTATTAATGATTGAAATGATACTTTGTCAGTAGAGCTGTTCCTTTTCATTTGTGTCTGTTTAAGCTTTGCATCTTGAAGCAATACCTGCCATTCCACATTACACATTCATGTTGGCTATAGGTAACTTTATCCTCACAATCCTAACACAAAACCTGAATCATTTAACATTTCGTCTTATCTAGTGACTGTATGAATTTACCATAAAGAAGGGACTATTCAATTTGCATCAGTTTTATCTGGTAATACTTGAAAATCATTTCAGATTAAAATGTACTCTTTGATTAGGTAAAAGGCTCCTTCATTATTTCTTATCATTATGTAACCAATGGCATGTAAATGAAAGGGTAAAGACGTTTTTTTTGTATGAGGAAAATACAGGAAAAAGCGCACATAAACACCCATTTGTTCCGTATCACTATCTGTACCTGCAATGTTATGTGCTTTTATGCCTCGTTTTTATTTTTTAGAAATGTTATGCCTTTATTTGTGACAAGACAAGTTAGACAAATGAATGAAAGGGGAGAGAGAGGGGGAATAACATGCAGCAAAGGGCCGCAGGTTGGAACCGAACCCGCGGCCGCTGCTTCGAGGGCAGAGCCTCCATTAATGGACGCGCCTTCTACCAGGTCAGCTACCCAAGCACCCCGTGTTTTTGTATCTGCCCTGGAGCTTTCTTAAAATGTAATGCCAAATGTATTTATCAATGTTTGTTAAATCCTAAAAGAGAAATTGAGTACAGAAGTTGCATTTAATTATGTTAATTATTTAATATAACTTGAGAAGTTACCAAGGAACAAATGAGGAACGATTAGGAAACTAACATAAGTAATCAATTAGTTAATGAGTAACTCCTAATCAAATTTCAATAGTGTAGCTAGTTATTGATTAGTTAATTGAGAAACAAGGGATAATGTAATGTATAGTAGATAATGATGAGTAAGGTACTAGAGAACAGACTGGGAGAGGAATATTAAAAGTGTAACTGTGTCACACGTCAAACTAACAAGGCTGCACAAGAGGATTTGCACTACTGGATGTTTAAAGACAGAGAGGAATGTATAAAGAATGACAAAAAGCCAAGACAAGCATCTATAATGTAGATGGCAGCATTATGGGTGGGTGCATGGTGGGGTTTTACACAGGAGTAACCTCAAAAAGTACCCTTGAATTAATAAGCAATTCTCATACCCTTGACTACATTTAGACACCAGAACATGTCATAAAATTACAAAAGCTTGTTGTTGTTCATCCCATTACATTCAGCTTTTCTGCACTTTCTTTTATGACATATGCCCTACTATTAAGTATTTTGTTTTATAAATACTTCAGATCGTGCTAACCTTGGTGACTATGGAAATGTTTTATTTTTCCCAGCAAAAAATATAGGGGAACAAACATGTCAGACTGCAATTGTCAACCTGGCAGAAAACATATCCTCTTTCTATCTGCCCTACCATAGAGTATTTTATATTGTATATATTTTGTTTTATTTTTATTTCTATAGGGTCAAGTATGTTAAACTAATACCACACAGCATTGTTAGCCTACTGATTTGCATTGCTTGCCCCTAGAGAGGCCTTTAAATTTGGCTACAAAAAAACTCAACAAATACACAGAGTCACACACACTCAACAATAGGTTCATACAATTAAACAATACTGCATATCATGCTAACCATGTTGAATACGGAGACGTTTCTTCTTTCCCAGCTAAAGAACGCTTCCTATCATAGGGCAACTAGAAGCACGACAACGGAACTAAAAAGGGGGAGATAAATAGTGGATGCACCCCGTTCTGGACGCAACCAATTGCGCATGCGTAAATATATCAAAACACCGAATAAAGAGTGAACGCATGAGGATATTTAAATAAAACAATGCCTTATCGAGTAAGACATTTCTTAATTCATTATTAATAACAGCCTCTTTAAAAAAATGTGTTTCCATGTTCAAATACGTTTAGCACGGTCCGTTTACGTGACTAACGGTAAGGTTACGACAACAACAGCTAGCTGATAGCTAACAGACAGACTATTTAATATTACGACCTGCTGTATATAGATTAGCATTGTCAACCAAAGTTAGGCAACGCCAACACTATAGGTAATGTGAAATGAGACGAACGACCGATTTCTTTGTTTTTTTAGGTGTGCGCTGGCTTCAGTGTAATCTCGGCGTGACAGCTCGGTGAGTAAATCAGAGGATGGACAACATTACCGTGTCAGCCTCCGGTGGGTCAGCAGAGGACATGGAGGGGATCTGCGTAATGCCGGACTTGAGTGCCATCAAGACTGAGCAGTCGGTTGGAGCGAGCCCAGATGACACGGGCGCCCCAAATGTGGCCATGGGCATCAAGTTCATCCTGCCCAACCGCTTTGACATGAATGTTTGCTCAAGATTTGTCAAGTCGCTCAACGAGGAGGACAGCAAGAACATCCAGGACCAGGTCAACTCTGATCTGGAGGTGGCTTCTGTTTTATTCAAAGGTAACAGTTCAACACTTTGGTTATCTTGTGACAATGTCTGATGTACGAAGATAGAACTTGTTTGAGCTTACTCGACACTAAATTCAGTGGTGTAGTTTAATGTATCGTAGTGGCTATACTGTACTGTATATGAATAGCATATATATACATACACATATATATATATAATATATATATATATGTATGTATGTATGTATGTATATATGTATGTATATATATATATATATATATATATATATATATGTATGTATGTATGTATGTATATATATATATATATATGTATATGTATGTATGTATGTATGTATGTATGTATGTATGTATATATATATATGTGTGTATGTATGTATATGCAATTCATACTGGACTACAACACTCATAACCGCTTGTGTGTTACTTACTTATTTTAAGTAAAATAATAAATCTATATATCTAATCTATATATAAAATGTCAGAAAAATGGCCACTACAATTTCCCCAAAGCCCAAGGTGATGTCTTTAAATGTCGTCTTTTGTTGGCCTAATAATAAAAAAACAGATGTAGTTTATCATATATATATATATATATATATATATATATATATATATATAAATATAAAATTTCCTGCATTCTGACACACTTGTACGCAACAGATTACGGTGGAAATACCTTTTATTAAACCTATGCGAAGGGGAGGAAAAACCCAAAATGACCATTAAAAATATATCAAAATTATAATAGCAAGTATGTTGTTGTGTGTCATTGGGCATTTTTAAGTTGGTATATGGAAATCCTGGAGCTTCCTTAATGGGTATACTGCGTATACCTGCGTATCACGTAGACTACCTCACTGACTAAATTCATCTCTTTCAGCTGAGTGCAACATCCAGACCTCACCTTCCCCGGGGATACAAGTGCGCCATGTTTATACGCCATCCACCACCAAACATTTCTCCCCCATCAAGCAGTCCACCACCCTCACCAATAAACACCGTGGCAATGAGGTTTCTTCCACACCTCTTTTGGTGCATTGTAAGTACCACAGTTGTTTTGACTTTATTTAATGAGATGTCTCTAACATGAATGAAGTTAAAATGTTAATGCATACGTGCTTATTTTTCCTCTCAGCTTTGTCCATTCATCAGCTTGCAGCTCAGGGTGAAATGGTGTTTCTGGCCAGCAGGATTGAACAAGGTAATTAGCCCATTGGGTAGAATATCTCATAGTCATGCAGTGATGATATTATCCAAAACAACACTCATAACCACTGGTGTTTAATGCTGCAACTAATTAACTTACTTATTTTAATTTGATTATTATTATTTTAAATCTAGAAAATGTCAGAAAATTGTGATAAATGACCACTAAAATTTCCCCAAAGCCCAAGGTGTTGTTGTTAAATGTCTTCTTTTGTTGGCCTAATAATAATAAAAAAAACAGATGTAGTTTACTGTCCTATACAATTTTTAAAAAGCAATACTCAAATTTAAGAAGCAGCAGATGCGCTTAAACGATTATTTATTTATGAAATGGTTTTGAAAAAACCTCCGACTTATTGTTTTAGCTTTACTGATATATTTATTTCACATGAATCACATGCTAAACAAGAAATGGTATTTGATATATAATGCAAGTAATATTATGTAATTACATAAAAGATATGCTGTCTAATAATGTTTCATTAAAAATATATATATATATAAAAATATAAAAAAAATACACATCAACTCATATCTGCATTGCATTTGAAATATTACAGATATTAGTCTTGCCCTGCCGCACTCCTGCACAGGATACGTGGGTATGAGGATGAAAATACATTTTGTGATCATGTTGTCGTTTTTTGTAAATCTTTTTATGTATCATTTTGACAGAGACTGTCATCAACCTCCAAGATGAAGAAGGCTTTACCCCCCTGATGTGGGCAGCTGCACATGGACAAATCGCTGTGGTCGAGTTTCTGCTCCAAAATGTGTGGAAAACTTTACATATCATTCATATCTCATGGTTCCATTAAATCAGAGCATGCTCTCTTTATTTATTTACTGATATGTATCATTCTTGGCTGTAGGCTGCCGACCCCAACCTCCTGGCCAAAGGGAGGGAAAGTGCTCTGTCCTTGGCCTGCAGTAAGGGATACACTGATATTGTGAAGATGCTCATTGACTGTGGGGTTGATGTCAATGAATATGACTGGGTATGAATACAAAGCTTTTATCACATGTTTACTGGATCTGCTTAAGTAGAATAACAACCGCAGCAAAAAATGTTATAATGTAGATCCTTCACTCACTTTGTGCTAGGGTCTTAATGTTGAGGATGTGAAATGAAGCTCTGTGATCATTGGCATATGTGGCCTGTTGTAATGTTCCTTCTGTGGGCTTCAGAATGGAGGCGCCCCTTTGCTGTACGCTGTCCATGGGAACCATGTGCGCTGTGTTGAAATCTTGTTAGGTGAGGAGGACACTTTTTATTTTTTATTCAAAGTAACACCGAGTGCCAGAATTATCCAGCTGTGTTACTATTGCTTACAGGGGATAAACGTAGCAAGGAGTTTGTTTAGGAAATATTATGCGGTGTGTCTAACACGTACAGTAATAAAGTTTTGGTATGTTGCTTGTCTTCCAGAGAGTGGTGCTGATCCTACCATTGAGTCAGATTCTGGATTCAATGCAATGGACATGGCTGTGGCTATGGGCCACCGGAATGGTATGTGTAAATTGAACACAGGCTGCATTCGAAATTCCATACTAACATGTTATTTAGTAGCTGAAACAGTTTGTGACATTTTTTTAGTAAGTCCTTAGTAAGAAACCAATAGTATGCAAATTGCATACTATTTCCGGTAAATGCAATACTGGACACTACGCTGGCATAAATATTTCCACAATGCAATGCGGTAGTAGCAACAACGTTCATAACAGACAGAAACCAAGGCGTGTTAACGTCAATAACGCGCTAATTTACATTTCTACATAAACAACTGTTGGTCTAGTTATTCACCTCTTTCAGTAATTTGGGCATTATCTAGCAATATCGCAAGAGTGGAGGTCGGCAGGGGTTTCCATGGTTACGTGTCTTCAGTGGCAACAAGGCTCTCAGGAAGCGATGATGGAAATTACAACTTAGTGCTTCTGAAAAGATACACAATACTGTAGGGCTGGGCAATATAGAGAAAATCAAATATCACGATATTCTTGACCAAATACCTCGATGTCGATATTGCAACAATATTGTATGTTGACTGTTGGTGCTTTAACAATATGTTATGTACACAATGAGAGTTTTGATAAATATTCTCCAGAAATTATTTAATGACTCAGTAGGTAAATTTAAATAATTGAACAGCTAGAACAGTTTGGTAAGTTCAGAAAATGACATCACTTTACAGGTAAAGACAACACTATTACGCCATATTACGATATTACAATATATCCAAAAATATATCCAAAAAAATATCTAGTCTCGTATTGCAATATCGATACATCGATATATTGCCCAGCCCTACATTACTGTTTATTTACACAGAAGTATGTTGAACGATAGTATACATAGTGAGTATGTAGTGCAGAAAATGCAATTTCAGACGCAACCATAGTCTGAGCCTAAATGTTTCTTATGTGGACAAGAGTACTTTCTCCACTGTTATCAAACTGTCATCATCCCTTGAAACAACCTCCCACCCCACCACAGGCAGTGGCAAATCATGTCATAGACTATATAATATAATCTTAGACATTATTCAAATACATTGAACTTTTTTTTCCAAATATAGGCTCACTAAAAATATTTTACTTATTTACAACTCAAATAATCTCACAATTCTGCCAAAAAATAAGTTTCATCCTCCTTATGAACCCACAAGTGGAAAGCACAGATTCAAAGGAGGCAGCTTGGACTTCCTCTAAATGCATGGCTTACCGTACTTTGATCTGAGCAGGAAATGAGTTGGTTGGTTCCAAGAAATTAAAAGCTTCTTAGAAAAACAGTCACTTCTCCTGCCAAATCCCATTTTAAGGTGTTCATACATATTCACTTTGAAATAACAGTTTTGTTCTGGCGCTGCAACAATTAGTCAACAAATCGATAGACAGAAAAATAACTGGCAACTATTTTGATAAGCGATTGTCATAGTGATTTTTCATGCAAAAATGGTAGAAAATGCTGTTTTTGGCCTCTCACGTGTAAAGATTTCTTGCTTTTATCGTTGGTATATGTCAATATCATATTAAACTCTTTGGTTTTGGACTGACAAAATACGTTTAAAGACATCACCTTGGACTTTGTGAAAATGGGATGGACATTTCAAACTATTTTCTGACATTTTATAGACCAGACAATTCATCTAGAAAATAATAAACAGGCTTATCGATAACAATCATTAGTTGCAGCCCTGTTCTGTTCAGTGACATACTGCATGCTTCTCTGTTTAGTTCAACAGGTGATGGAGGCGCACTTACTCAAGTTACTGATGGGAATCAGAGAATGAACTGTGACACTGGAGGAAAACAAATCCTGAAGGGGCGACGCTCGGCTCCGGGTAATCATGTAGCACACCCCCGCTGTCGGCCAACAGGAATATTTTGTTCCCTTAAGTGATATTTTAACAGCGTTAACAACATAACGTTATTTTGTTGCCATAATGCACATGAAGCTTTGCACTGTGTGAATTTTCAATTTTAACTCTTTCAAACTGTTTTACCCTTTACACTTTTCACATTGAATGCGGCAGTAGCATATGTTATCTGGAAATAGTGGTGCTCATCAGTTTACACACCCATGCTAAAGTTGACTAAAAAGAGGAATTAAAAGAAAAAAAATAATCTTTTGGAAATTGATCTTAATGCCTTTATTAAAAACAAAAATAGGAAAAATCCAACCTTTAAGGACACCAATTTTCTTTGTGAACAAATTATGTATAGTAAATAAATGTTCTTCCTTAAAATACAAGGGGCATAAATATACACACCCCTATGTTAAATTCCCATAGAAGCAGGCAGATATTTATTTTTAAAGGCCAGTTATTTCATGGATCCAGGATACTATGCATCCTGATAAAGTTCCATTAACCTTTGGAATTAAAATAGCCCCACATCATCACATACCCTTCACAATACCTAGAGATCGGCAGGGTTTTATTCCAGCTGGAGCATAGTATCCTGATCCATGAAATAACTGGCCTTTTAAAAATAAAAATCTGCCTGCCTCTATGGGAATTTAACATAAGGGTGTGTATACTTATGCCTATACATTAAGGCATTAAGATCAATTTCCAAAAGATGATTTTTTTTATTTGTTTGGACTCTTTTAATATTGTATATTACATTACTTGCAATCATTGGCTGTTCCAACCTATTCCCATAGTGGCAAGTGTTTTTTTTTTTAATTATTAACCATTATAAGAAACCATTTTTATGATTAAAAGAATATTGATCTAATCTGTTAAATTTCCTCATGCTCCTACCGTCTGGTCTTCATGGTGAGCCCAAGCACGTCTGTGGCTCATTCACTTACGAAGACTGCAGTGGGTGGATTGGAAATACGATCTTACAGACTGGAAAGCACACGATACCAGCTGTTTGCTGATCCTGAACATCTTTGTGTTGGTTATACCGACTTTTATTTTTCTGTTGTAATGCGGTAGAATTCTCATATTGATGTATGTGTATTGTGATACCAATGTCCACTGATGTGTAGTGAATTTTAAAAGACCTCATTTAAAATGTCCCACAAGGTGATTGTGGTGCTGTTTGCCACTGTATGATGGTGCTCGTGTTTTACACCAGTCAAAGGCGGCGTATCAACAAATAACTTGTACTGACCTCAGTTACGCCCATCCTGTACAGATATTTAATGGACAGCAAGTTGAAAAGGTCAAACCACTGTT
Source organism: Percina caprodes (assembly GCA_013375575.1). Classification (NCBI taxonomy): domain Eukaryota; kingdom Metazoa; phylum Chordata; class Actinopteri; order Perciformes; family Percidae; genus Percina; species Percina caprodes. The sequence goes on from JABXJD010000016.1 coordinate 2,582,699, forward strand.
TGTAGTCACTGATATAAAGCGGTTATTTAATTAAAATATCTTTTTCAACTGCATTTCACTGAGTCACAGTCATGGGGAGACTATAAATATGTAGTAGCTGTCGAGTGGTTTCATATAGAAGCAGGGGACAAGTCTATTGCAGAATGTAAAGCTATAGGATTATAGTTATGAGCCAAGAATCTAAAATCATAACGAAATTTTTTTTTTTTAACACAATTTTGTGGTTATCTATTGTCTTTCTTGTAATGTCTTTTTTGTATTTACACCATTATAGTATTAGAAAAAGGGTAACTATAGGTATCTTTACATTATCTGACATCCTTTACCTCTCGATGCAGTGGGAAGTGAAGTGCTCCTTTAACTATGGTGGTGAACTTTATGTAACACATGCAACTAGACAAAACAGAAGCAAGTTAAGAAAACAATTTTTTGTATTTTAGCATTTAGCAAATGTGCTACACACACAAATGCACTGTAGATATAGAAACTATGTGAAAAGAAAAGCACACAATCCCCAAAAACAAATGCACCAGCGTTAGCGCTCTAGGGGGGGGCGCTAAGTGGAACAGCTTGATCTTTGACCCCATGGGGAGAGAGCGCTCTGGCTGTTTAATTACAAGTTTACAGACACGTCTCTGCTGATTGGGTATCGCCTGTGACCTGAGCCAATCAACTACAGACACACCCACCAAACGAGAAAAACGTATCTCAAACAGATAATATTTACAGTCTATGATCTCAAAGCAGTTGCACACCGTTTCCAAACAGAGCACACCGTTCTGAGATTGAACTCGTGGGGTCGGAAAAAAAATCAAGCTGGGGTTATGTGCTTTTCTTTTTGCATCGTTTCTCTATCTGCATGGTGTTTCTGTATTTGGTTGTGTTGTGTGTACTTGCTAAATGCTTCGCAAGTGTTGTCAAATGAATGAAGATGTTTTCTTAATGCGTGTTTTGTCTATTTGCCCCTTTCGGCCACCGTATTTAACAGAGTTGTATAAATGTAAACAGTCTGGCCAGAGATCAACCTTCACACTTAATGATGCTGACCAATTAACAGAAGTATAACTACAGTATTTCAGCTGTGGAAATCATACGTGTGAAGTGGAGAAAAAAAAAACAGAAATTTGGGCTATTAATTGACAGTAGCAAAGGTTTATTTGACTTCAGATATGGTGGTTTGAGTGAGGCCACAAAGAATTAAGGTTCAGTAACATGGAGGAAAAAGATGCACAGTGGGAGAATTGTATGCCAAGTTTTACACACAATATCTCACTCTTACTGGACATACAGAGCACAACAATGGTTTGGGGAGTGTGGTGGAAAAGAAGTGGAATGAGTACTAAAATACATTCGGCTTAAATACTGCTACCCCTGTTTTTAATAATTAAGAGTACTATTCTATAAAGGGTACTCAAAAATAATTCCCTTAAGAGTAGGCAAGTACTTTTTTTCCCTAGGTGTTGCACATTTTACAGAATGCTCACAGCCAAAAGTTGACAGATTATCCATCTTCTCACAGGTATTTTAACAATCAACACACCACCTCTCGAAATAGAACATCTCGTGCCCCACATGGTCCTGTCAAGTTTTGACACTTCAGGGAGTCCCATTTCCTCTAGTTAGCCTCATCCTTAGACGCTTCATCAAAATTCTCCACCAGGTCTGAAACAACAAAAGATTCAGTGGTAAACTGATTTGAGTCCTGGAGAAAGGCATGTCAATCCACACAAATGACAGTACAATCCAGGAAAAGCGTGTTTATTCGAAACGTGATACTAGGTGGAATGCAATCCAGATGATTTGCTCATCTCCCCCCTCCGCTTCACTCCTACAATGTGCTCGACAGATGAGGCCCTCGCAACTACTGAAAGCAGCTGTAAAAATGATGGCGTGAAGCATCCAAAAAATTGGCTTCAATTACTCCATGAAATGTGAGAAATCTGCCTTTCAACGTTTTTGGCTCAAAGGGTCGAGGGTTAAAATGGAAACAATTCAAAAGGTCTGAGTAAACATGTTCCTTCAGTGGGAGAACAAAAAGGAAACTTAACTCCAACAACAACATGATGGTGATGGCCGTTAACCCCTGCACCATCAGGCTTCAACCGCTCCTATTGCTGAATACATGTGTAATTGTCTGTTTCGTTAGTGAGAGCTGGGGCTGCAGGGAGAGATGTCCTGGGAAAAGCTGATTATTGTAATGGCAACCTCGTGTGTGTGATCCAAACCTCGAGCTTAAGATCTTAGAAACGGACATGAGATTCAAACACAAAACCCTGTGTTGCACTGTCATTTTAAAAGTCTTTGATAAATACCCTTTAAATGACCCCTTTCACAAGCCAAAAGAAAAGAAACCTGCCATGGTCAATAAACTGACAGAGGGGAGAAAAGACCTTGCCTCAAAATGGACAAGTGCGAGGGAGGATTTCCACTTGAGACTGCAAAGGCGTTTGACGCAAGACCACTGGGGTGGGAAAAATAATCGATTCTTAGATGGATCGCGATTCTCTCTAGAGCGACTTGATGCTCAATTCTGATAAGTTAATAAATAAGTTTGATTTTTTAAAGTGTTTTTTATTTAAAAGTTAGTCTCCAGACATGTAGAAAACAGAGTGACTGAAAGACGATGGGATAATGGACAACAACAAAAACAAAAAAAACACTAAAATGTCCAAAATGAAATGTTCTATAGTGTATATACACATGTAATAAAGACAAGCATAAAATAATTAATCAAAACACATATAGGCTGTTCATCTACTTTATAACAAAACATACATATATAGAACATATTATTGTGCTTTGTTAAAAAAATTCCAGGACTTTTCCAAAACTTTGAGTCTTTATTTTTCCAAAACCTTTCCAGGCCTGGAATTTGCATTTTTGCAATTTCCATAACTTTTCCAATTTCTTTCAAAATTGATGAACCCTGTAAGAAGCCAATTCTCCACCTTTAAACATGACTGAGCCTCTGACATGGAAGATTACTGGGAGAGAAGGTGACTTTCACGAGCATGTTTAAGGCTTAAACATGGAGTGATGACAAAATAAAACCCCCAGAAGACATTTCATTAAAACGTGTGTAACAAATGTGTGTCAAAATCTAAGCTCGATCTAGCTGTTTGGTCTAATAATTGATTAGCAAACTCAGAGTAACAAACTCAGATTTATATGTATAATTTTAAAATCAGGCATGGAAAGGGACATAAATAAATAAATATTGAATTGTTAGCCTCTGAATCAAATCGTGAGGTGCCAAGAGATTCCCACCCCTACAAGACGACCACATTTGAATTATAACAAGTTCAGGTAATCGTTTATTGTTAATGGCGGAACTGATGCTCGGACCGTTTAAAAGGCAGAGTCAATCTGCATTATTTTTCTGGGTTTTCCAAATGGAAACGCCCACTCGGCCTTGGCAAAAAGAAGATATGTGGGTTACCACAGCAAGCAAATCAATTATGGATAATGTCAACTAACTGAGTCAATGTTAGCTGTGCCAAGTTTGGACATAACGCCGGAGCAAAACAATGTAATGTTACTGCTGTGGACGCAACACTAGGCAACGGTAACAGCTAGCTCCCGTGTTCTGTGAGGTCTAACGTCCATTTTTATCAATGGAGCCTGGGGGCTTTGAAGAGAGCAATGTAACAGCTTTAGGTCCCGTCGTAAATGGTCAACAACGGCAAGATAAAGCAGTCTTTCCTCTATGTTGATTTTGTAGTGGCGGCCCGCCATGGCATAACCTCTGCCGCTGCGGTATCAGAAAGGGGGCTGACGCACAATGTAGTTGTGATTGAACTGTATTTTTTGAGGAACTTGCTTTTAAAATGATCCCATTGACATAATGCACTCCCCCGTTGACGGCCGCTCACATTGCAGTCTAACAACAACAACTATTCAGAGGTTATGGGGCTCGTCCAGTTTAACTCCACATACTGTTGTGTTGATGTAGTTTATTGTCAAAACGTTCGCTTTCTTCCGAGTCGACTATTAAACGAACAGCTCCACCAAAACCATCGCCGCGGTGGGTCAGTTCTAACGTTCAACTTGTCAGTTCTGTCAGCTCATCGTCCTGATATCAAACGTCCGGAAACATTAAAACGGTAAGTGAGTCAGTGCAATATAACATAAATTGGAAATAGTCTATAGATGTACTCATTTGGGTTTTGGTTCCCCTATGAAGAATGTCTTGTAAAATTCATTTGGTAGACCGGTTGTGGATGTTAAGCGCCCTATAGTTCCTAAAAAAATACAGTTCAATCACAACTGAAAATAGGCCTCATTGTGTGTGAATATAGGTAAATAAATATAATTGTTTGGGGCTGGGGGGCGACGACACAGATCAGCCCCCACTGCAAAAAAAACAAAAAAAAAAAAACACATTTTGCCCTATTCAAGGCCACCAGACTCCTTTGACAGAAATGATCATTTTACCTTACAGAACACAGGAGTTGCTACAATTGGTTTCTAAAACAGACCAAAGAGGGTGCACAGTGCAGTACATTACTTAGCTTCCTGGCTGGTATGTTTGTCTGCTGGGAAGCAACAGAATGATATTAAAACCTTAAAAATAAATAAAAAGGACCCGCCATTTAAGCACTCACCTGGAACGTCATCATCTTCATCTTCTTCTTCTACTGTTGCAATCGGCGCCTTTCCATCTGCAGCTGCAAGAAATGGAAACATTGGTAAGAAGTAGGGAAAATACCCAATAACTATAACGATATTACTTAAAATAAATAAATATTAAAGTGTCCTTGGTCATTCTTCTAGAACATGACAAATGAAAAGGAAATCATTTCTAACATTGATATAAAGAGGCACAATAACAAAAAAATTTCAATTAAGATTTTTTGGGCATTTTTAGGCCTTTATTGACAGGATTGCTTAATAAATGAAAGGAGGGAGAGAGGGGGGGGAATGACATGCAGCAAAGAGTCGCAGGTCGGAGTTGAACCCCGGCCCGCTACACCGAGACCAATATCGCAAGACACTTCTTTACCTCAACAAGAAATCTCGTCACGTTTTAATCTGACAAGATCTGGTCACACCTCTACTTTTGCATGATTATGAGGTTACTGACCCTGTTTGGGCAGGGCCTCAGCAAGTCTCCTGAGGCTGGTCAGGCTGTCAGCTCCCAGCTGGTTCAGGATACCCGGCAGCATCTCGGTCAGCTGCTTGGTCTCAGCGTGGCCAGTGATGGTGAAGGTGTTAGCTGCAAGGGACGCCTGCACTTTGGGATTGTTGAAGTGGATGACTGTCCCTTGATTTGTAAACATGTTAACCTGTAAGAGACCACAGTTTTATACTGTTAACGACAAGACAATGGGCAGTACTGAAACAGATTCACCTGAGATCACAGTGGGCCAAAGCTGGGCCAAAAGGTTCCGCCTACCTCCTCAATACCAGAGATATTGTTAACGCCGAGTTTCTTTAAGGAGAACTGGAGCTTCTTGTCATCTGCGGTTGCTGTTCTGTGTACAACCTTCTTCTTTCTGCGAGCACTCCCCTATGTAGACATTCATACAAACATATTTCTTTCAGTTCTTAATGATTCATTAATGCATCATTAATGATATGGGACTTATGGGATATGGGCCTTAAAGCTGAGTAACTCTCTGCCCCCCAGTACACTACTTCATGAAAAAAAATAGACTGCTGCTATGTAAAGCAAACAATAGATAAAATTATCTTTTCTTATTAAAATTACATCTTTTTTTAAACTTGCTCAGGAGGTTAAAGGTCCCATGACATGGTGCTTTTATATTGGTCTTAGTGGTCCCCTAATACTGTATCTGAAGTCTCTTTGCCGAAATGTAGCCTTGGTGCAGAATGACAGCCACTGGAGCCAGTCCCACAATGGAGGAGGAAGGTGGGGGTGTGGCCTTGACCAACTGCTACTTTGCAAGCCATGATGTTTATCTCTCATGGGCGGGCCAAATTCTCTGGGCGGGCAAAGCAAAGAAAGGGGTGGTAACCTTGCCCCTTATTACCTCATAAGGAGCAAAATTCCAGATCGGCCCATCTGAGCTTTTATTTTCTCAGTCAGAGCAGGATACCCAGGGCTCGGTTTACACCTATCGCCATTTCTAGCCACTGGGGGACCATAAGCAGGCTGGGGGAAAGAATATGAATGTTAAAAAACCTCATAAAGTGAAATTGTCATGCCATGGGACCTTTAAGATGTAAACGGCTGCATTGCCTGACGTCAGAGTCTTATGTCACCAGATCATCTAGCATTTAAATTTTCTTTCACGCATACAGCATGTCAGGTCATCTCTTCAATTGGAGAATTTCTTTAATCTAGGTTTTATTATTTTAGTACAAGTATGTAGTAACTCGTTTCATTTCCTCTGAAAAAGTACCGGTAGTTGATTTGACCCCATTTGTAAAACCCTTACTTAGCATTAATTATTAAACAGCAGAGAAGCCAGAGTGCATGGCAAAACGCATTTCAAGGAACCTTTGAATGTACGTTTTATATTTTTTATTACTATGTTACTTACTTTTCCGCCGATGCGGACTTGTGCCTGTAGTTTAGCAAGTTTTTCTTGATTCATAATTGATTCTTTCATCTGAAATAGAAAGTAACATTAAGATTATTTGAGTGTCACCAGCACAGCACTTTTGAAACACATTTTGGATATTTAACAATTAACGCATGTAATATTGTATATCTTGCAAACATTACAAAGTGTGTGATAATATGAAACTGCTAAAAATGACACGGTGAAGACAGAAGAACGTGTTAGGGGTCATCCACAATACTTCATGTGGTTGCTGCAAATACAGCGCAAAGCAGGCCAATAAGACAGAGCACAGCGTGCAAGTATGGAGATATTCAGACTGCAACACCATGAAAATGAGACATCTGGAAATCTTAGATGTCCGACATCAAATAACATATCGAGGCTAGTGCATTTAGTGACGAGTATTTGGTGTGATCTGGTCCGTTTGTGTGCTGACTGAAGACTCTGCAGACACAATCAATGGCTGCATCTCCTCATGGCCCATATTTGACAGCTCCTCGGCAGAACCAGAAGGTGTTCTGTCCCTCCTCAGCGAAGGCTCTTATTTCTACCCCGAGTGCCGAGCATCGAGAAGGGATCGCAGAGGAGGGGTAGCCGAGCATACATGAGAGCGGCCTTCCCGGAAGCCGTGCAGCTGAGGGAGTTGCTAACTCTGCCTGACAGCTGGCGAATGCATGTGATGCTTCAGATGAAAGGATGTGTCATCCCTCTAAAAACACATCTGCTCATTGCCTATCTCCTCCCGTGATTTCCTCGCGTGGAAGGGAGGCAATGAGATGCAGCTTGTGTTGTGGGTAAATGTAACTCAGAAGACTAACAATATGGCCTACACGTAGTGTGTAAAGCAGGGGTGTCAAACTGATCTTCACTAAGTGCCACACTGGAAAATGAGAATCATATCAAGAGCCAGACATGTATAGAATATGGACATGCTTTTATTTATATAGTTTTCTCACGGCACTTTAAAATGTAATTGTCATTTTTTTAGTAGTGCATTTTAAATTCAATGTCCAATTTGTTCAATAAAAGAATGTCAGAGTTGTTTTCCTTTGTTCATTTGTTTGAATTTCAGCAGAATACCGAAAGCAACAGAAATGCAGAACTGAGAACACTTTAATATCGTTGTGATATTCAACGTTATCGCATTGTGCATACTTTCCTCCTATCGTGCAGCCCTAGACTGCAGTCTAGGAGTTCGACACTTGTATGTAGTAAAGAATAATTAAACGAGAACATGGATAGTGGCATACTGATAGACATTAGGTAAATGATGATTTATGGTCTGTTTCTTGGGTACTTTATCATAACTATTGTACGTGGCTGTGTATCTAATCCCATACAGACAACATGAATTTTGTGAACACACCAGGCGTAGCTAAAATGTGACATGCTGACAATTGAGTTATTCTAAACAAAAACGACTGTATTCTTCATTGGGCTACCTCTCTGGCATTTCACCACCTTAGCATCCACCCAGACTGATGCAATAAATAATTTCCTAAAAGAGATGACATAAATTCAACTTAACTACAAAGAAATGTTTTGTTCTCCCCATGCAGTTGTGTACACCAAAAAGCCTTTAAGTAGAATACACAACCATCCATGTATTCATGTTTTACCAACACAAGGGAATTTCCCCAGTGTGGGCTCATTAAAGTCTCTTATCTTATAACTCTAGCCATATAGGGTATTACAGATCATGTAAACATACTACTTTACCTTAGAGATGTGTTGATTTAACTTTATAATTTTGGGAGGCTCAAGTTTGTGGTGATTCTTTAATACTGAGGGGTGTTTCTAGTATTTAGTCTACCCTCAATATAAATGGGTTGTCTGTCTGCCATACTACCTTTTATTCTGTAAATATTGAATCCCCACTCTGATTTAAATTTACTTAGTGTAATTTCTATGTATACAGTATATGACTTTGTTTATATTTATTTATAATATATACTTTATTAATCCCACAAGGTGAAATTACAATTTACACTGTTATTACACACACACACACACAGTACATATCCATGCACTAAATGGAGAGATGTCTGATGTCATTAGTGAAAGGCGCCCCGAGCAGTTGGGGGTTCCGTGCCTTGCTCAAGAGCACCTTGGCAGTGCCCAGGAGGTGAACTGGCACCTCTCCAGCTACCAGTCCACCACCGTACTTTGGTCCGTATGTGGACTTGAACCGATGACCCTCCGGTTCCCTACGGACTGTGCTACTGCCACACATTCACGCTATGCTGAACAACGTTATATCTACTTTATTATCAATGTAGCCATACATTGGCTAATAAGTTACCTCGCACCCTAAGTATAAGGATGGGAAATCCAACCTCAACGACACACACACGCACGCACGAGAGGCTTTGGCGTGGATGCGGTAACGTTAGTCGACGGTTAGACGGTAAAAAACAAAATGTGGAGCTGTCAGTGTCACAGTCAAGTGCGCTAAGTTAGCCAACAATTCCCCTTCTCTGTTGTCTGTATTATGCACAACAAGCGAGGACAGACACAACAAAAGGCTCAGGTGGGCCAAACAAAAAGCAGAAGCACCATGGGTAACGACAGGCAGCTTTAAGCTAACGCCTGTGGGCTAATACAACTAACCAATGCACCGAAACAAGGTGTGGTTTAGCTTTTGTGAAAGAACTTGGAAGCTAACTTGAGCTAGCTTCTTAGCTAACTGGGAGCTTGTGGAGTGAGCGGCCTGTCACACACTGCGTCAGTAATGTTAGACCCAAAAACCGGCAGATTTCAGCCATCTAGTAAGAAAAGACTTTCGTTTACCTCTTGCCGTCGTTTCGGGGAGAAACAGTGCAGGGAAGAAGGTATTTAAAGCTCCTCACTGACCTGTAAACTAACAGCAGACACATGCGAGGAGCAAGATGGAAGCGAGAGAGGAGGGAGGAAGTGACGTACGGCAAAAAGCTCTATTTACCGGAGGTTTTTTCTAGCCCCGTGTTTAGCTTTGCAGGCGACACTTTCACCCATAGTCTTTGTATGTGTTAATATTAACGGTCTATGCTTTCACCACACAAAATTGGGGTTTGGGCTGCATCAGATTGATAAGACATTCATTATTTGAAATTGTAATGCATGTTTAAGAAAAATATAAAGCTTATAGGCTACAACTTCCCTGGGTGTCCCGACCTCTGAAATGCATTACAGTAAGTGGTGGAATTTAACAAAGTAGGCTACATTTAGTATTGTACTCAGGCTAAGTAGGGTACTTGTATTTCCACTTAGTTTAAACTTCTGCTGCACTACATTTTGGAGGCAAATATTGTAATTTGTACTCCACTACATGCATTTTAAAATCATCTAATATGATGATATCTTAATAAAGGCAAGCTACTAGCAGTATATAAAGCATTTGAAATGAGCTCCACCTTTGTCAGCCCCAACCTTAAAGTAATATGCACCTGAATGCATTGATATTATGTGCCATATGTGTCATATTAACATTGCAATTTTCCTTGCAGGATTAATAAAGTAATACATTTATTATTTATAAACCAGTAATAAGATTCTGAAATGGACCTTTTTGCATAATCAGTACTTTTACCTTTGATACTTTAAGTAGCTTATATTATGCTGATTTTTTTTTTTAACTTAACATTTTGAAGGAGAAGTTTAACTTGTGTATTTGTACACTATAGTATTGCTACTTATACTTAACATATCTGAATACTTCTTCCACCACTGACTACAGTATGATGAAATCAAAATTATGTTTTTCTTTGTTTATCATAAATATAACATATTAGCCATTGTGCTCACCTTTTAATGGCAAAAAGTGTTAGTTCAATCAGTCTGACAAGCACGCCGGGCTACCCAAGACCCGTCTGTCATCTTCATCCATCTGCTTCACTGTAAAAAGCCCGCTCATGATAATGCTTCCTTACTTAATGAAGTGCTTTTGTCAGATTCTCCATCTCCAAGAGTGAAAGGCTTTTACTGTGACGCACATGCAGGTGCCAAATGTGCAGAGATGTTTGAGATGGAGGAAACTGAACGGATTCCTTGCTGCAGTAAGTCTTGTATTTGTTGTGATGAGGCGGGAATGAGGAGCCAATTGCAGAGACGAGGAGGCAGGTTGGAGCTGGTAAACATGGGGTTTATTTAAGACAGTTCAATACAAAAACAATCCACAAGGAACACAAGAACCAGATGTCCTGGGAAAAATCCAAGAGTCCCAAAAACACAAAAACCACAGGGGTCCCGAGAGGGAAGGCCAGGTAACAAACAGGACAAAAATAAAGGGAAAACTCACAGGGAACGCCGGTAACAGGAACAACAGTAGCACGAGAAACAAGAGGGAGACAAACCAGAATGATCCGACAAGAGACAAAGGGAACACAGGGGTTAAATACAAGAGGTAACAAGGTAATGGGGAACAGGTGAGACATCAGGTGAATCACATTAGGGCGGGCCTGGACAAAAGACAGGCACAAAGCAAAGCTAGACAAGACTAAACAAGACAGGAAACCATACTATCAAAATAAAACAGGAAGCAGAACAAACAGACACACAGTGGAACACAAGACAGGACCAAACAACACAAGACTGGGGAGAAAACTGAAACACGAACACAGGGAAGGCCACATGGAAAAAATAACCCCAAACAAAACCCCCAAACCACAACAGTATTCATTTATTTTCAATGTTCTTTTGGCTGGTTGTTGTGATCCAATGCCAACTCAGGGAAACAGGATCCCCTGTTCTCCTCAGGACTATTTGCAACCTGCAAAATGCTAAATAGGAGGGATCCTTGATGGAGTAATACTACAAAGTGAAAGGTGCTGCTAATAGGTGGACACCACAGGCGAGATGGTCAGATAGCCTGTAAAGGGTGTAGTGTGTATTTAAAACAATGTGTGTCCTGCCCATTTGGAGCAATAGTATGACACCTTCATCCTGTTCATTCAGAAGACTTACAATTCAGAGGGGCTCTGGGCTGTAAATATCAATATACATAACCCATGGGATGGTTATTGGAGGATCAAACAGTTTTATCTTGAATCTTTGGATTTGAGTTGACTTGATTCCGAGGATGACGTAACAACTTTGAAAAGGGCTCTGGAATAAACCCTTTGTTAAATAAGTTTTCTGGTCAATCATATTTTTAACTCTCCTCAAGTCTGTAAGCGTGCCTCAAAAGGGAGGGCAGATCAATGTTAAAGCACTAAGACATCTTTGCTCTATCTCTATCTATCTAGCTCTATTTCTTTGTTTTGCTGAGTTGACTGCTGATGGAACACATGCACAAGAAGTTCAGGCTGCAGCTGATAGTTCCAATATTGTTACCTTTAGACGGATCTATACTGGCACTAGTTGAGTGGCCATAAGACGTGCATGCAGAAGGATTTTATTATGTCACTACCCTTCTAAGTGTGCTGATGAGGACACATTTGCATATTACAGATCAGTGCTGTTTTTACATGAAAATGGCCGTGCCCATTTACCAGACACAATTGTTGTGTGATGAACACCAGTGGTGTGATTAGGAGGCCATGCATCATATTTTTATTCAACTGTTGTAATATGTGACAAATTGATGGCTTGATCTTTTCTAGTTCAAATTTAGGTTTAAAAGTTCAGGAACACCAGTATGACGTTGATGTGATTTATATATGAATATATATTATTGCCCAAATAGCTCTCCGTGTTCATTAATCACAATACCTTCACACCTATATGATTTTTTTATGATGAAAAGACGTAAAATTATCCTTTTGCTATATTCTCCAATAACCATTAACTAAAACAAACAATGTTCATCATATCCAAATGTGCATTAAACAATGGTCCTCGGGCAAAAACTTCCACCTGTACGTTAACCTTTCACCTCTTATCATTCAGTCTAAGCTCAACCATTTGCAGCAATGAAAGTGACATTTTTTAGGTGAAAAAGTAGTAAGAGTGTGTGTCGTACTTGGGCATATGATATCATTGGGCACACTCTTGATTTCAAAGGATATTTCACCTCAGATCCACTTTACTTCGGTCCAGTTGTTTTCCTGTGTGACATTCATATTCATCTTATTGTAGTTAACAGTATAGTGTTTAGTCAAGCTGTCCTTCTGTCTTGTGTGTGTGTGTGTGTGTGTGTGTGTGTGTGTGTGTGTGTCATGGTGTGCATTTGTGCATTGCATTCTGGTCTATTGAGGGTGCTGTTAGTTGGAAAACTGAAGATTTTTAGGTGAAAACGTAGTAAGATTGGGTGCCGTACTTGCCGAGGGGGATATGATATTATTGTACCTTCTCTTTGAATTCAAAGGATATTTCACCTCAGATCAGCTTTACTTCAGTAGATCCGATTGTTTTTGTGTGTGTGTGTATGGACATTCATGTTCATTTTATTTTATATCTTTATAGTATAGTAATTTGTCTTTCTGTCTTTCTGTCTTGTGTGTGTGTGTGTGTGTGTGTGTGTGTGTGTGTGTGTGTGTGTGTGTGTGTGTGTGTGTCATGGAAGATTTCTGGATTATCTTCTGACTTTCGGTGCGGTTTAAGGAACTTTTGAAAGGGCTTTAGGACATGTGTTTGGCTCTGAATAAGTGAACATCATCCCCCCCACCCCCCTACATACAAGTAAAGTGCGTGAATTTGGAGCTGAATTAATTGATGCCCCCAGGTGAAATTGTTCCAAATTTTACCTCACAGTCACAGGGATAAAAAAAAAAGTAGAGTGAAAACCTACAAAACTCTGGAGTCAATTAATGAGAATCAATTGAGAGTTTGGTTGAGTAATGTGACAGGACACGTTTGAATCGAGGCATGAACAATCGATTGCACAAACGAGGTCAATATGGCAGTCTGAGAAACGTTGACTATCAGGTACAAAGCAGATCAGAGGCACATTTTTGGAGCTATTGAGAAGAAACCATGACCACTGTCATGTCAAGGTTTTATCCTTGATGTGCAAGAATACAAACTGCAACATGTTTTGACATTCTAGGCCTATATAATTTCTAAAGTATTTCCATTGAGTTCTAATGCAATTGTAAATTATTTCAAATGTTATTCAAGCTATTTTTTTTTCTTCGTTTAAATCCGGATGAATGTTTATGTATTTCTGGAAGAAGATTAAGGTCACATGTGGAAAAAATCTATTTGAATTCTGAGTTTAAAGTCAGAATTCTGAGAATAATAGTCTTAACAGTCTTAATAAAGACTTTTAATAAAGTCTTTTTTTAACCCTGTATTCCTGGGGGGCAAATTTGACCTGTTCTTCAAGTTGAAGTAGAAATATGGGTTTCTTTCAACCAAACTGCCCAAAAATAACCTGGATAAATAACATGGATGGTTCCATACAACATTCTTTAAGTGTTTTATTCAATTTTATTTGGTTTAAAAAACAACATCCTGATTAAACTTTGACATGCAGTCTGTGATCCACTCAACATCCTCGTTCATAATTTCTGCTTATTTTTTAAAAAAGTCAAAAAGCAGGTAAAGTTCAAGTAACAAGTTGGTGTTATATAGCCTACCGGTGGTACTGAAGATACATTTTTTTAATTTTTTTAAAGCAACGAAAGCACATCAATCTGAGAATTCTGACTTTAAACTCACAATTTTAATGCATTTTTTTTCCCACGTGGCCCTAATCCTCTTCCGTAGATATTCTTCATGTATAGCCTGGATTATACACTTTTCTCTGCAGTCCATCTCACGCACAGCATCTCTGTTGGTGTGGTACTTTAGTCTCGCCTCTGCTGCATGTGATCCACATTAGTCACATGGCCCATGCACAGACCCCTCTCAGACGGACCGTTTCGGTGACACTCAGGGGTTTTGTCAGAGCAAGAAGCAGGCAGGCAGGGACTGCGTTAAAGTGCTTTCTTGGTACCCCGTGGCACGGAGACACCCTCGGATCGCCGAGTGGGAATTTAGAAACACTCGAAGCGGTTTACCACACATGCGAGTGCTGATGTTGTAGACTATAAGTGTCGGCTCAAGAAGAGAGGAGGAAAAAAAAAATCGCCTAGTCTTCATTACTTTCACTACTTTATTTTATTTTACAGACTCAAAGTCCAGATAAAAAAGTACACACAACACATTACAAGAGGGCTACAAACCAAACACAAAACATAAATACATAGACAAACTGACTCCCAGAAATAGCCCGAGAAAGACACACACATAGGCTACATACATTTAATGCTGACTTTTTTTTCTTCTAAATAACATGACTTGGGCTTAAATTGAATCTTTTTGGCTGTGCAAACTTCAATTTATTCAACTGAAATACACTCACACTACTTTCTTGGATGTAGTTCGTGAGTCATTCATTCACCATGGCGTTCGTGCATTCTGGTTTCAACTAAAATCAGAAGTCAGAGTCAGAAAATGTTTTATTGCCACAATAAGTAGGCCTACACTTATGTGGAATTTGCCTCTATTAAACTTTTTTTTAATATAATTAAACTGTATATTAAAAAATCATACATGAAATAAACAATAAATACAGAAAAAAACAATATAGCCTATATACAAAATGACTTTACATAACTGTTGTTAAAGGTTTGAAGAATAAGGCTAAAGTTGTCTAATGCGCGTGCATGTATAGGCATAACTGTTGAATGTCCATGACGTGCTTTTATAAACAAAAAGAGGCATGGTAACCTCTTTGCAAATATGTTGAAGTTTTATTTGATAATTCCATGATGGCTTGTTCTAGACTACTATCATTTCTGATGAAACACATTATCACACTAAATCACCACATCATCCATACGGACAGCTTATTGATTATTATGAAACAAAATCAGTGAGGCGAAAACTGATTAGTCGAAATGATTCGATGAATACATCAGCTTCGTTGCAAAAACCCCATGCTTGTTTGTAAACAGCTGATTCAGTCACTTAATTTTCAAATTACATCATCAAAAGCTCATTTATTGATTAATGAATTCATATAACGCTTGGGTAGCGAGTTTGTCTAATGTTCCTGTTGAGGTTTTTCCATCATATTATATTTTCTCCATAGATTAAAAACCAATAATCAATATAGAGTAGGCATAAGTTTATAATATGGTGATAGTGCGGAGTAGGTCATTTCAAACTGTGAATTGAAAGAAGGAATGAATAATAGATCAAATATAGCCTTCAACCGGTTATGATAAAAGGAAATAGCAATCAGAGGTTGGCAGAAATTACAGAAAATAAATAAAGTCTTTTTTTTCCCTCTGAAATTTCTCATTCATTTTACAACAGTGCAGTTATTATGCAAATAAAATGCAATTATTATTATGTATATAGGCCAGTAAAATATAGTTTAAACCTTTTGGTTGTCAGATAAACTATCTGGGCTACTTTTCTGCTTTACAACAAACCAAAAAAAGATGTTAGTTTAAGGGAAGTTAGAACTGAGATGCTGGTTGGGACACATACAGCTGCAACAGGATTTAACTTTATGGGCCCAAAGTATTTTAATTATGAGACAAGTTCACCGCTAGATGGCGCTGCTTAAATGGGAACCTCTGAAAAGTTTCTGAAGGGCCACACAGTAGACTACCGGAATCCATCTATCAGTCTGAAACCAAGTCACCATAGGGAACCTTATGCATGGAATTGTATTAGAAGTAAATCTGCTTTAGGAAATTGTCTTCTCTTTTTAGAACAGAAAAAGTGTGTGTGTGTGTGTGTGTGTGTGTGTGTGTGTGTGTGTGTGTGTGTGTGTGTGTGTGTGTGTGTGTGTGTGTGTGTGTGTGAATTTGGGAAAGTTGTTTTTTCTTTAATAATTTGATTCAACTCAGTAGAGTGCAGTATTTTGGTAAATGATCTGGCTCTGTTTGAATTGTTATTGCAACAACAACCAAAAGGAGCCAGTCTGCTGTTTCCTGTGAGGAAAAAAGGAAAACAGTTCCAATCCTTTTCGGCCAAAAGTATCAAACACTAAGACAAAGCTGAACGGCAGCAAGATGGTCGTTTGGGATTCAATCATTCTAAAACATCATATAGCCTATATTCATAGTTTATTACCTCATTCTTACGCATCTTGATTTAGATAAACCGATAAACCGATTTACAGTGTAAATTAAAGAAACGTCAATGAGCTTCACGTGTTCGTTTTTTAGGGGGCATTTTAATCTAGACAATTAGATAAATTACGTATCTATGCTTTTTTAATGACCCCACACACACTTTTTACTATTCACTAACTTGAGATGAGCTTTTGTGCTTCTTTTAGGCCGCATGGCTAACCTGTGAAACTTTAAGATTTTCTTTTTTTTTTTGTACACTTTAAAAATATTCATTCCATCCTCCTAACTACATCAAATAAAATAAGATGAATATGAGTGTCCACACGCACACACACACATGCACACCATGACACACACAGACAGACAGACAGACAGACAGATACACACACACACACACACACACACACACACACGCACCAGCAGAACCATCCAGTCCAGACGCACGGCAGAGGCCTTATATCTGGGGCTTGCATGCTCTGCGTGACCCGTGACTGATTCGAGTTAACAGCTGACTCTTTTCCATTACAAATGGCTCGCGGATAATCTAGATAACTACCGGATCACGCAAACTGAGTGCAGTCTCCGGCACTATTTTGGCATGCATTCATATTAACTACCACATTTAGATGTCTTTTATAGGCTATACAATTTTGTATTTTATCTGAAACCTTTTTTTTTTTAATCCATTTAAAAAAAAAAAAAAAAAAAAAGGTTCTGCACATTAAAATGTGAAAGTGCTCCCTTGATGTAGGCTACACGCTGGTAACTAAACCATAATAAATATCCCGGTTATCGCGATATCTGCTTAGCATATGCCATAAGACTCCCCTAAAGATCTTGTTTACCTTCCAACATCTTGGATATTTTTCCGTTGGAATAATACAAATGTTGGAATAAAAACTTCAGATTAAGATTAATGCGGACTATTAGGCCACCGGGAATGACCACTAAAAAGGATCTAAGCCAAATCAAACTTTTTTCCTTTTAAAAAAAACAACAACTACTCAGTTAATTTTCAAAGCCTTTTTGTGTTATTTATTTTTCTCTCTCTCTTTTTCATTTGCCTCGGTGACGTTTACTCCCCATGTGATCAGGGTGGCGGTATAAATAACAGGAGAAGATCCGCCCCCTCTGTGATTCAGGTTTAGCCCTTTTGCAGGTTTCCCAGCACATTTTCTCAGTCTGACATCGACGGGACCGTTTGTCAGTCGGCGATAAAACCCTTAAAAACATATGGAAATAGGGAGAGAAAACAGGGGGGCATCTCTCACCACCGGCCACACTTGCTCCTCTCCTCTCCCCCTCCTCATATGAGCTTTTTAAGAGGGAGGGCAGGGCAGCTTGTGCATCTCATCGTTTCCTCATCTGGCGTCCGAGGGCACAGTGGTGTGTGAGCCATGACTCTGAGCTCAGAGATGTCGGATGCCTCTATCCTCTCGGAGGAGACCGACATAGACGTGGTCGGCGAAGGGGAGGATGGAGACAACCAGACGCGCTCCTACGTGGACGAGGTGGCGCAGATGCACGACGGCATCCTCCTGGACGGCTCTCCTCCTCCGTGCCTGGACAGCTCCGGCTCCTCAAGGGATAGCTACAAACCCGCGGGCAAGAACACCCTGGTGAAGCCCCCTTACTCCTACATCGCCTTAATCACCATGGCCATCCTGCAGAGTCCCAAAAAGAGGCTCACTCTCAGCGAGATCTGCGACTTCATCAGCAACCGCTTCCCGTACTACAGGGAGAAGTTCCCGGCCTGGCAGAACTCCATCAGACACAACTTGTCTCTCAACGACTGCTTCGTGAAGATACCGAGGGAGCCCGGGAACCCGGGGAAGGGCAACTACTGGACCTTGGACCCGGAGTCGGCTGATATGTTTGACAACGGGAGCTTTCTGAGGAGGAGGAAGCGCTTCAAGCGGCAGCAGGCGCAGGACTTGCTGAGGGAACACAACACTTTTATCCCCGCAGCTGCTGCGTATGGGTACGGACCGTACGGCTGCGGAGGATACGGCATCCAGCTCCAGTCCTACCACACACACTCTGCACTTTTTGCGTTTCAACAGCAGCAGCAGCAGCAGCAGCAGCAGCACTCCAGGCATTCACATGCGCACACGGGAACCATTATCCCTGCACCGTCTTTGATGCCAACCAGCACGGACTTAGCCAGGAGCAGGTTTTATCCCCAGCTCGGCTCCAGTCTGGGCTCGGCCAGCGTGCAAGCTGCAGCCCCGGTGCAGAAGTCCAGCTCTCCGGTGCAGAGGTCTCCCTTCTCCATAGAGAGTATAATCGGGGGGTCATTGAGCCCCTCCAGGACTTCTCCCGCCGTTATCCCGGTCTTACCGTCCTCTTTGGGGCCTCCATCGGCCAGCCAGGCGCAGACCGTCCATCCCGGAGCTGTTTTACA
Organism: Percina caprodes; assembly: GCA_013375575.1. Classification (NCBI taxonomy): domain Eukaryota; kingdom Metazoa; phylum Chordata; class Actinopteri; order Perciformes; family Percidae; genus Percina; species Percina caprodes. Next base: position 2,601,625 of record JABXJD010000016.1, read on the forward strand.
CCCGGTAGAAAACTTTCCGAAGAGAGCTGTCAGCGGCACTAGCGACTGTTAAATGTCTTAACAACAAACTTTTCAAGACACTAAAAAAAAAGAAAAAAAAGAACGAGCAACAAAAACAAAAAAACGCCCCTCTTTGAAGGTAGGATTATTTTTGTATGTTTTTTTGATAGCACGCAGCTGAATGATGGACATAAAAAACACTATTTGTGCCTATATTCATGCTGTTCAAAATATATATTTATGTTAATTTTTTTTCAGTGTGAATCAGACTTTTGACCACGAACTTTCCTTATATTTTCCATGAAGCAATTCGTTTCAGTCACTGTTTAGGGCGTCTCAGGATAACGACTTAATGGGCAGGTTATAAATGATCACATGTTTTGAAAATAGGCTAATAATGTATTTGTGTCAAACACATAAATGTTTCTTTTTTTTTATTGGTTTGGCAAATCAAAACTTTTTTCATGGTTTCGATTTGAACTTTGTATTAAAAACACAGAGCAACGTCATACATTTATATTAATATGCAGTGTGTGTGTGTGTTTATTTCAGTAATAAAACATTGTACATTTTTGGCAAGTATTGTGTAATTGAAGTGTGATATTTTTACACGGTGTGTTTTTCATCAAGAATAAATTTCGTTTTGCATAAAAGGGTAATTTGTTTGGAAATACATTCATTAAATAACGTTGAGCGTGCTGGACTTATCCTCCAGGGTTTGTATTAAGGAGGAAATTAGGCTTAATAATTTGCCAAAAACCTTAAATTGCAAGTGTTTATGATCGTATTTGGATCTTCATACACTGGGATTGTGTTTGTTAATCAGCTGATACAATAACAACAACCAGGATAACAACTGTATGGCTTTGAGTGGGGATTGGGAAGTTTTTTTTTGTTCATTTCAGAAAGCGTGTGTAAGCCACTAAAAAAAAATAGGAATGTAGCCTATGTATCTGTGTATGTGATCAAACAGTTTGTTCAGATGTTGCATACTCTAATCTCAGGGCTGTACACTTCGGAACATGCGCACACGAGGCCTGCGTGTCCATCTGACCTCTCCCACACTCATCCTCGTAATTACGGTGAGCGGACAGGAAGGTGTCAGAGGGCTGAGACAGGGGCTGTATTCGGCCTGCTTCAGGTCGGTGATTATACCGGTGCTGATGTCGACAGCTGGTCAGCTCTTGAGAAAACACTCCTCTTGTAATATTTCATTATCTGCTCTTATTTGACACAGCCCCCCACCCCACCCCCAGAGAAAATGAAATGTTTGGAGTCTTCGCTCTGGTGTGCCACGGGGCCAACAGGGCTCACGGGCAGATATGTAGTGGAGGTTAAAACCACCTAAATCCACTCACCATTTTTAGCGTTTACTCATCTCTATTTAAGCCCCTACATAGGGCACAATAAGAGCATGCCATTTGTAGGCTAATATGGTGACAAAACAGCCAAATAGAGATGCCAGTTTTACCCAGAAGCACAGAGAAATGTGCAGATAATTCCACATCGGAATGAGATATAGAGAAAGACATGTCATTGAATTACATAGGCTAATATTTATTAATAGGTCTATTCATTTCTAAAACACATTTCAGTCCGAAACAGGTGCTGAAGCTGCACAGCTACAATATGTCAGAACCCTTTGTTTTTAATATTTCACGAGCTCTGCATGTAGCCTGTATACTGTAGCCTATACAGCCCCTCTGCTTCCGTGACTGGATGTGTGCGCCCGTCTACTGCGCGTGTCTGCATCCCCTGATTCAAAGCAACGTGTGTGTGTAGTAGATGGCTAAATTGGTGCAGCGCTTAGAGCCAGTTCACTAGGCCACGGGAGGACAGCTATTGCGTGATGATGTAACACGCAACGAGTCAGACAGGCGCACGCACACACACACACACACACACACACACACACAGCAGCAGGGAAGGGGGTCAGTTGTAGCCTACTGTATAGACTTGTTTACAAATGTAGCAGCGCGAGATTTCTTTCCAATTGCTGGACTATCACAATAATAATAGTTCTTTGGGGATTTATTTGTGTCTGTGGTCAGTTGTAGGTTTCATTAGCCTACTATCTTAGTATTCTATAGGCTGCACCAGTCGTGTTAATAGGCTACATATTAGAGGTGTTGTGTTCAATAGTGAAGCTGCGACCCTGTCATGGTGTTTTAGCGCATACAGTCTATAGGCCTATCTATCTGGAAAAGGCCGCCTGTTATTGTGTCTACAGCCCTGTGGTAGGCTGTTCTGTGGGATTTCCTGTAACATACTCGACGTAGCCTGGTCTAAAGTTCATTTAGCAGTCTTTTCTCTGCGTGTTTCTCTGGTAGCTATATTAGCTTATTTGGCGAATATTATTTGCCAAGAGTTGGGGGTTTGCTAATGCTAATATGTAGCAGCATAACCTGTGATGGGCTTCGAATAATTCATGAACTTCGTTTGGAAACACTGCTTTCGTAATAAGCATTCAAACGCCATACCGAAAACATGTTCCGTGAAGAATGAATGGAGCCGAACTCTCCCCTTTATGTCACTTAGCTTATTGAGCTATTGGGCAACATTGTAAATTAGGGTATAGCCTATTTTACGTGTGACTGTGTGCTCTCGCTACCATATTGTAAAATAAATGGGCTAATGTAGCCTATCTAAGAACTCCTGGTTAAACGAAGACAGATTCAACAGGCTACGTAAAGAATAAATATAACAGGGCTTGCAGTATCTATCTATCTATCTATCTATCTATCTATCTATCTATCTATCTATCTATCTATCTATCTATCTATCTATCTATCTATCTATCTATCTATCTATCTATCTATCTATCTATCTATCTATCTATCCATCCATCCATCCATCCATCCATCCATCAGGCTGCATGCACTTCTTTGGTTACATTGTGTAGTAAAAAACTGTGACAATAGACCATTTTCGTTTTTACAATAGTATTGTCTACTCAATAATAATAATAATAATAATAATTATTATTATTATTATTAGTAGTAGTAGGCTAGAAGTTTAGTTTAGTAGAAATCTGAAATGTAATTGTGCCTAATATTTAAAATAAGGAGTTGAGAAAGTCACTAGGAGTGTTTAAAGTGGAGCAGACAATGTTTAAGGGTATTGTCACTGCTCAATTAAATTGACCATTAAGAGAAAAGCTAAGCGCAGTTTCTAAACCTTGTATTAAAATCACAATGCTTTATCACAGCCTACATTCAAGAAGTATTTACAGAGATGAAGGAATGAATGTTTTATTTCATACAAAAACACAATATTAACTTATGTCCAAAAAGGAATAGGAAGAAGCTTTTATTTTTTAGTCCTTCCCCTTTCCAGTACTATATAATAATCATCATGAATGGCTTCATTTTAATATCTTATCCTATTTTTAACACACACTTTGCAATTTGCTACATATGGACACACACACTGCAAAATGAATCAATACAACTAAAACAAAGCTGAACAAAGATAAAAAGGTACAAAATGAATATAGAACTAGAAGGAAGTCAGAATTTAGTTCGTTGAGTGTTCTCGTCATGGGCAATATCAACAGCAGCAGGATATAGGTAGTCGAGTCCTGCGTGAAAAAATGGTCTTTTCACAAAATGTCATGGATCATGTGGCCATCAGCCTCTTGAGCATGACTGAAGCTCAGTTAGCAGTTTATCCTGCTGGGTCAGAGGTCATGAGGAGTTGGGATAAAGCACCACACTCAGCCTATAAAAGACATTGGGCTTTGGCAAAAATATGTTGAGGCATTCAAGGCTGTGAGAATAATCTATATTTCAACGGAAGTAGTAAAAGCTCTGGCAACTTTAGTTATGAACTAGGGCCAGTCAAGGGGTCATTTTGGGCCACCTTTGGACACCAACTGGATAGGCCTACTGAATAAATAAGTCTCATACTGACCTCAACAGCTTCACATCACTTGACATAGCAACAGAAATGTGTTGCTAAGACAGGAAACTGGCAACTACTGGGAACACATTTGATGGTTATACCAGTTGGGCTTGGATAACAAAACACATCTGCAAAATAGGATTAGTAATTGTTTCCTGGCTTAAAATGTGTTCAGGAATAAAACTGATAAATACTGCACAAATACTTGAAAAAAAAAATGAAACAGTAATACGCCCCATTTATTGGCTATTCTTTTTTTTGTTATAAGATTTAGTTTTATATTACACTGTGATTTACAAATGTTAAAAACTAACTTTAGACTTTCATAATCCTTCACTAACAAATAATAAATACAAGTTAACCTGATAATTTATTTTGTCTCAGTAAACTCAATGTAGGAAGCAGTGTAATAGTAAACATGGTGTGTTTCTGGCCCCATAATCCCATAATGCATTTATAAAAATACAATTATTTACACGCACTGGATTACGCAGAACCAGAAGTCCTCAGTGAGCTGAACTAAGCTATATATATATATATATATATATATATATATATATATATATATATATATATATATATATATATATATATATATATATATATTTATTATTGGTCTATATAATACATTGAAATTAATTGAAATCACTATTATTGTTATACTAATCTTTATTCATAGCATAAATTCTACAAACTAATTATAACTAACAATGTGTTTTTACCTTGTAAAAAATGAAAAGCAATAAAACCTTTGCAATTATTTTGATAGTAAAACTTTTTCTATTCAAACACCAATAAAAACATAAAGTTCTAAGTAAGGAAAAGACATTGAAGGAACAATACATTAAAAGATCCTAATTAACAGCAAATTAGAAACTGTGTGTTTCTGTGTATCTGTAATGACATGTTTTAAATATAAAATATTTATTTCTGAAGTTATCGGACTTACTTTTAATATTAAGGGCAGAAATTTATTTTTAATCCATCATCATGTTTAATCCCCATTTCAGAAATAAATAAATAAAATCTTACGCATCTGTTAATTAATTTGATTTGTTCATTACTGAGACAATTGACATTAATCATCAACACTGTAAATTTGCTAGCGTTGGCCGGAAGACTACATTTTTACTGTTAGAACTTGGATCAGTGGATTTAAATTAGAAGCAGGAATAACGGGTTTAAACCTTAAAACATCTGTTGAAGTGAAATGTGTGGAAAGCAGAGGAGAAAAATGAAGAAAAAGAGAGCAATTGGAAAAGGGGTGAGTAGAAGGATGAAATTGAAAAAAAGAAGTAAAAGAGTGAATACCTCCCAGGGAGGTGCAGAATCGCTCCATCTGCTATTCAGTGTATGGAACAGTCGCTACACTTATCCCCTCTCTGTAAAAGGAGCTCCGCTTTCCACCCCATTAAAAAGTTTGGGAACTAATGCCACCCCTGAATACTACCCTAATTAGAGGCTGCTCAGAATTGCAAGGACCTGCTACACAAGAGTGGCTTTGGGATATTCTGCTTTTCCCTATTTGTAATGCCGGCGTTTTGCTCTCTCTTTTTTTCTGACCCATTACATCTTTCTTTCTTTCTCTCTTTCTTTCTTTCTGCGTCCTCTCATCAGAGCTTGCTAACAAAAAAGGAGAACAAAGCCTCCATCATGTTTTGGCACTTTTGATCCACACAGTGATGGTGAAAGTACGGCAGCGATGAGTACACATGATAGGACTTACAGTTACAGTATCAGCTGTAGAGATGCATGAAGTGCTATTTGACAGAGGAATTAAAGACTCTGGCTCCAGGCCACCTCACTCCAGACAAGCCAGAGAGAAACAATAAGCTTTCACCACATCATGAAGTGCAAGCTTACGCGTCCTTGCACATAATTTATTTAGCTGAAGACTTTCAGAGGTGTTTTTATTTGTTCTACATCTTGCCTGTCTCACCCCGATGTGAACCCGCAGATCCGGGATCTGCTGCAGAATTATGACGCTGCCTCTCACTGCATTTTTCACTTCATTTTTTTTTTTTTTTGCCCTGCATGTGTTTGCTTTGGCATGCTATCCGCTCATATACAAACAACTGAGGACCGTAGCTTATCCATCACGCTTGTGCAGAATGTGATGATAAAACAACAGGCGGCTTGAAACAAACCATTTGTTAAAGAGGAATTTATTATTCTGTCCACTTGAAACAAAGTACAGAGGTTACCTAGACATCTCCTACTTAGGTTACAACAATAAATAGAACAAAGAAAAATTGGCTGCACATGTAGTCATGGCATCTCAGCCAGATGGAAAGTCCCAAATCCTTGTCCCTTCAAAGACTTCGGAGTCCGATGGCTGTGTGATGTCACTGCAGCATCCGCTGACCGTTTGCATCCTCCACATCATTGCTTTACGTTCAGAAGGGGGTCTGCCAAAGAAGAACTGCTTGTGACTAAAAACTTCAGGCCTGATTAGTTACATGCAACAACGCCTTTCGGTCATAAACACTTCATCGAGCTCCTGCAACCCGTTCATCATCATGAAACCCACAGGTAATCCACACCCAGCGGCTGCAGCTGACACAATGCAGAACCTAAACATTTCCCCTGAGCTTCTAAACATAGACTGCCAGCGATCTATACAGCAAACACACAGTGGAACACTTACAGGAAATATTGCAGGATATATTAAAAAAACTGTAAATATAAAAAGCTTTTGCCTGTCTATATCAATATGTAGAGCATTTAACTCTGTGTGTGTGTGTGTGTGTGTGTGTGTGTGTGTGTGTGTGTGGGGTGAGGGGACTAGTTCAAACTCTGGCTTCCTCAGACAAGTTTGAAATTTCAGTCTGTATCCTCTGCGTTATGTCATCGATTTTCTCAATGACGATGGCCTTGTCACTCAAAAGGGAAAACGTCAACACTGAAAGCCACCCAAGTAGGCTCATTCACTCCTCACTTTTCCTTTTCTACATACCCTTCCCATCTCCTCCCCCCAACATTCCCTTCTGTTTGTATATTTCTTCCCCCCCTCCCCATCCTCCAGCTCTCCGCCTCATTGACTCGACCACAAAAGTGTCTATGGCAGATGACTCGGATCTCTGAAAGGAACAAGGAGACGCTGGAGCTGAGCATTTAAGTGGTCGTCTCGAGCCGCCCCACCTCTTTCCTCTGTGTCTTCTCAGGCGTTTGGAAGTTTGCCCAAATCTGTCTCCATATTTGACATAGATGCTCTTCTCACACAGCAACAGATCAACCCACAATTAGATCCAGAGATTTTAGGATACACTCACAAGCAAGCCCCCCCCAATTCTTAGATGTAGCCTTTGCCAAAATGTGAGCCACATAAAAGACAAAACCATGACCCTCTGCAACATATTAAGGATCTGAGCTTTTGATTTCATGATCACACAGTGCATGGTTATGTATGACATTGTCGAGGTGAGGAAAATGCCTTATAAGACACGTTCTTAAATTGTCAACTTCCCTCTTAGTCATGACTCAGTAAGGCCTGGAAAAAGAACAATTATTGGGGGTGGATTGAGAGGAAATACAGTATGAGTATTTGAGTATTCAATTCCCAACATCTACTGCAGTCAATCTTATGTCTCGTCTTAGAGGAGATTTTCTGGAGATTGACAGGTTCTTCACCAAACCCTTATCCATGCCGTTCTTTTCCCTCCGCAGGTTTGATAAAATAATGATAGAACGTGCACCAAGTGTGCAACAACAATGTTGATTCTCTCAAAGGGAGGAAAGAAACTGTAAAAACACTGTATATCCAAGGGCGGTCCTGCTGAAAGCCCCCTTTTGTCTGGAGTGCCAGTGGTAAAACTGGCAAGATCTCACCAAAGTGGAATAAAGATGCTGTTCTATTTGATACTTCCTCCCAAGGCAGTAGGCACTTCCTGTTCCCTGTCACAACATTTTCAGGGGCCTCTATCAAAGTACAACTTCGCCAAAGGGGTGCCCAGCGGCCCCTGTGCTTCAGGGTGGTCATGCCCGCCAATTCTGATCTCTGTCGAATATGTGAAGTGGCTCCACTGGCAGGTAACTGGATACATATCGGGCACAGCAGGGTGCAGCAGACCTGCTGAAATGTAGCCTACCTCTGGTGTTAGCACAGGCTAAATTTACAGGCTGAATTTTAATGCATTTCTACTGCTAACCCAAGCTAAATACACCAGGACCATAAAGCAGCACTTTTAGTCGATTTTACACAAATTGCAACAGTTCACAGAGTAGTAAGGAGGTCCATCTTGTGTGTTTACTGAAGTTCCATAATCTGAACTCGCTTCATGTATCCCAGTCGATACAATCACTCTGGTTGTTTTTTTTTCCCGTTTTATCTCCAATGATCGGAGTGCCTCACTTATGCTTCCATTTTGCCCTCTCGTACATGGCAACGCTGCAAAAGTGGCTTTTACACACCCACATACCATCAGTGCACACACACTCTTAAATGTGAACACCAAGACTAATTACCACCACCCAATAGTGGTAATTCAGTCTGATCATTATGCAAGCGGACTTCTCCAAACGGCAACATATGTGTTTTACCAGGAAACAGTGCTGCCACTCTAATTCTATGATACTGATGATGTGGCAAGTTATCGGTTAAAACTATTTCATTTCATATTTACAGTGTGGGCATTTCAGGATAATAATTCAATGAGTTAACCTGAAAAGGGGTTTACATTCTACAATCAAATGGCATGCAGCTCTCTTGTCCTTGTTTCTTTTTAATTAAGCAACCAAACCAAAAAAAACTAACTATAAAACACAATGACATGTTCTTATCTTTCTCTAACTATGTTTTGGGTGAGTTATGCTGAACATATGCAGGGCTTCACTAATTGTGGTCTGCTGTATGTGAAGCCTAAGATAACAATATCTACATTTGTTTAAAGTCTGTATTTGTTTCCTTAGCCACAGAGGTTTCTGAAACGATGCCCCGGATGGTCTTCAGTGGCTGTTTATCCTTTACTGAATCATTGCAGTGCAGACCGATGCAGCCAACTCAAACATGATAGAATAATACAGATGGAAACTTTCAACAAAACTGGATTGCAGAGCGAGTTCTTGATTTAAAAGAAAAGATAGTAGGTGCCAGATAAACATAGTGGAGAATTTTGACAATAAGAGAGCCAGCCGTGAAGAAAAATTGTTTTGAAAAGAGCCTGGTATGTGTCCTGAAAGTCACCTGAAAGAACCCACCATGGACCCATGAACCCAGAATGAGACTTCTAACTGCTAAAACTGACAAAAACAAACAAGTTCAAGCTGAAGTTGTCATTCCGTCTGCATGCAGTAGTGGGACAGCTGGGACATATCTGCTGGCCCGTGCGGCTCCTTGTTTTTACAGTAGCTTAATGGATTCACTGGCCGCACCGGCCTCCTCTTCTTGATCTCTCCATCCTCTCCCACCACTCTGCACTCAGGTGGAACGAGGTGGTAGGGGGTCCAGGACGTGGTCTCAGTCCAGCGTGAGCACATATGCTACACAGATCAGCGTGTTTCCATTTCTGTGCCCGTCATCAGAGGGGATAGGGTTACTGTGTGCCGATGAGGAAAGAGAGGTGAAATACAGTGCTGATTGGATGGTGCTAGGATGTCACAGAGCAAACACATAAATCTGTGCATCTGAACGCTGGTCATTTATTAGCTGTGAACCCTTTCCTCCCCCACGTTCCTCATACTTCTCTAACCCTCCTCCTGCTTATACAACAATTGAATAGACTAGGTCAATTTTAGGGGGAATTTCACCGGGTTTTTTTCCTTTGTTTTTTTTATTTTTTACTTATAACAGTCAGACAAATTTGTGATGCTCATCCTATGGCTCTAAAAGTACAGTATAATAAGAGTTGAGATTAGTTTATGGACAAGATCAAGAGACAGTTCCCATTCATAAGTAAGAAGATGCAACAGTAAACCTCTTGAGAATGTAATGGCATAACTAAACTTCAAAGAAATAATACAAATATATACATATATAGTTGAATGTAAATATAGATATTTATGTGGAAAAAATAAAGTTTAAGATGGACCCTGAAAATTAGATTTATCTGGAACAGATTATGACTCAGAATTTCTTAATTTCCAAATTGTATTCGTTGCCACACTGGTGAAAAAGTTGTGGTGCAGCAAACTATTTAAATCCATCTGCTCATCAACAAAAAATGGTTTGACATTTTGATATTTACGTTTGCAGTTTTCGTATATTATTATTACATTTGAGTTACAGTGTTAAGCATCTGCATGGGCTGCAAACTTAGAAAGCCCCAGAAAGGTTAAATGGTCTTTAAGGTTTCTGAAAATACCTTCAGAACATCTTGAGGCACAAACTGGGGTTAGGTTTACAGACTGGAAGCAGGGGGAAACAGCTAAATGTTAAAAACAAATCTTCCTTTCAGCACCTCTACGGCTCACTATTTAACAATATTTCCAGTCTTTGACACTCTGTACAAATAGAGACAGTGGTATCAATCTTCGAATATGCGTATTTCCCAAAATGCCAAACTATTCTTACTTGTCAGTATGACTTTTCTGAAGACATAAAGTAGCAGACAAACCTGACCTGCAGTCCCATTCATCCAAGCTGAACCAGGAAGTAAGAGAGCCTTGTCTTATGTCAACTAAACTCAATAAGCTTGACATTTAAGCTGTCAAATACACTCATCTTCCACCACATTTTGATCATGTTGTCAGTTGAAGCAAGTTCTTTATCTCAGGATATACCTATGAAAGTACTTTCCACTGTTGTTACCTGGTTTCCAGTGCAGAGTAGCTCAAGCTGACAAACAGCCTGACAGATTGATACTCTCTCGTTAATGCTTAATGACTTTTCCAGTCTAAACAAATAATACTGTCTCTCAGTAGCAGGGCAGGGGGATTCGTGGGGCTATCAATTCACTCGTAAGGGATGCAGAAAGGAGGGCTGTAGGGATCAAGGGCTGATGGCTGTGGAGGAGTGTAGAAGGGGTTTACCAAAGAATTTATCCTCCTTGTCTTTGGCTGCTATGAGGGGCGGTCAGTGTGGTGACCTCTACACGGCAGGAGGGGTCCACCGGTGACCTCGGTATTCCCCAGCATCCCCTACCAGCCCCGGCTCAATGCAGGCCATTCATGAGTGTGTTTATCCTAGTGATGCTCCGCAGGGACGGCCTGCTATCCACTGCCATTTTATGGAGCCTGAGGGGCAGAGGGAGAGAGAAAGGGAGTGTTTAACTACTTTACTCACACTTACTCACAATAACATTTCTATTCACCCCTTCACTGCTTATTTGTTTTTTCTTCTCCTTGCTCTAAAAATGGCGTTGGAAAACACACGATTCCTGATATTCTTTCTTTCAACAAGACACCTGTTGGCTGCATAAATGTAGGAGGATTGATATGCACTGAGGAATAACACAAACTTTCACTCTCTCACACTGCCTTAGACAAACATACAGTGGAGGCGCACCCACCTAGAGTGAGAGGGAGAGAGCGAAGGAAGTGTTGAAATATGTCTTACGGCGCTCAACCAAGTGAACCTTGAAGTTATTTAGCTTCCTTCAAACCTAGCACCTGGGTCCCCACAACTACTGCAAACTCCCCCTCGCCAACAAGGGCCTCCAGGGACCTGCCATAGGACAGGGCGCAAAGGAGATGAGTATGCGCCCTGTTTTTACAGCTGAGGTCATTAAAGCTGTACGTGCAGGATTAGACAAAGAGCAGGACGTAGTTGCTGATGTATTTAAACCAGATTCTCATTTGTAGGAAAGAAGTTGCAAACTCATGACATGGTCAACATCATGTTGTGAGTAATCTACAGCATGTGAGTGATTGCTTACATACATGCAGCAGACTTTGTCCAATCTATTTTCAAAAGAAAGTGCGCTGGATGTGAGTCTGACTGAGGTGTGGCATACAAATCAGCCACCCACACTCATCCCAATTAATGTCTCTCAACCTGAATCGGTACTGGCAATCTTGAGTAGCTGCAGCTATGTCTAAGGCTTCCACTTAGCTAAAATGGCAGTTGTCGGGGCATGTTTTATAGCACCTTTGTGCCTCTTAACAGACACACAATGCAATTAAAATGTCTGTGTAACATGAACAGGGTCCTTACGTTACAACAAGATGTGTTTTTCAATTCAGACATTGTTTAAATTCATCTACCCTGTCTCAATCGTGCCAGTAGCTAGCTCGCCCTGCTAGCTGCTAGCTAAGGTTAACGTAAAAATTGGCCAGAATTCTCCTTTCATGGCGAGGCGAAAGCGGTCGCAGTGACACTTCCTGTGAGACAAGCAGGCACAACAGTGGTTTATGTGCCCTGATGACTGACTGACAGGCTGAGGTTGTAAGGCAAGGCAACTTTATTTCTACAGCACCTTTCAGCAACAAGGCAATTCAATTACATTCCTTACATTCCATGGGACCTATCTTTCGAAAACGTATGAAAGGTAGTGAACGGGGAGATGCTAATTTGATCGCGTTTGAATTGAACCATGGAATACAAATATGATGTTCATCAATTTACTTCAACAGTTTAACAGTAAACTGAGACTTTCTTAATTTGTGAAATTATCTATTAAACTGATGAACATCGTATGTGTAATTCATGGCTCAATTCAAATGGAGAAAAAAATTATTTGTCTTTCCCCATTCACTACCATACATATTTTTTTCAAAGTTAAGGTCCCATGGCGGTTCACCGGACTTTGCCTCTCTTATATAAAAACATTAGCCACTACTAGCACAACACACCTAAATCTTTGACTGAACTGTTAATGGCATAATTGCATTGCGGGTAATGTAGGCGCCAGCTATTGACAAAAAAGAAAAGGCATCTTAATAATTTTTAGCTGTCAATCATATGTCTGACTATGTTATAGAAGTGTGATGCTAAACTGGCGGAGCACTATTTAAAAAATATGTATGACATTTTTGAAGGTAGAGTATGGAAACTTTACCTTAATAAACATAAATTAACTTTTGTTACATTCAAGCCTATGCCAACGTTACATATTAAAGGCTACTTTAAGGAAACAAATGTGCTCAAATACAGTCACCAGAATGTGTGTGATTTTAAGAATGTCTGTTTTGAATTTCAGCAGCTTCTAGTTGTTATCTTGGAATTCAGGTGTAAAAGGTCCTGTGACAACTTTAGTCATCTTCAGTGTGACACCTACCACTTTCCCAGGTTGAATTCATCTAGTATAGCATATTAAACTTTTTTTTTTTAATCTTTTGGACACTTTCTGTCATATACTTGTGGGAAATCTCCATGAAATCTCATTGCAACACACACACACACACACACACACACACACACACACACACACACACACACACACACACACACACACACACACACCTTGAATAGATCAAGTGCTGTTTTGCTATTCCCACTCATGTCGGTTATTGGCTGCTGGCCCATTATGGTGAGTTATTGGGTTGAAGGGACATGTTGTAATTGCAATTTTTTTGTAAATCTCTGTTGGAGGTTGTTTGCTCTGTGCGTGTGCAATAAAGCACTGCTTTCAATGAACAGAAGACTTCCAACAAACACCAAAACAGCCTGCTTACATTACTTGTTGTTTACTTCTTTAAGTCTCATTACACTCATGACTCCCACTTCAGACCTAAATCTATTTTAAATTATTTTAATTACCATTACTCAGCAAAGCCCCAGAGTATATTTTGTCAGTGGTCGTCCTGACTAAGGTCTTCCAGTTCCAACTGTCTCACTTAAAATAAATTAATCAACTTAAATTTTAAGGAGCTTTTGTAGTAGTGTGTATATGACGAGTAAGATTATGTTGCAGTAGTTATATGAAGAAGTTGTATTATAAAATTGTTTAAATATAACACCCAGTATTTGTTTAGATCTGTGGGAGTCATAATGTCACACAAAAGATGACTCACAGTCTTCCTCACAGCTGAAGAAAAATGAATATTTCTATTATTGTGAAGATACAGTATGAGGTAAATTCCAAAACAACATATATAGTTGTTTTTCTTACTGTAACATTCAACATTAGCTTGTGTTAGCAATTTTTTTCCAATTGCTAACACATTAAAATGACATGCATTGCACAATTATTTAAACTGACACACAGAGAGCCAACCCTCTTCTCAAGTCTCCAAAAGTCTAAACACATTTTCTGCTTTACACACATTTTGCAATTCAAAATGGCACTTTTTAAATGCACTGAACATGGTTCTCTGCATAAGACACAACAATCTTATATAAAGTCATTTTAATTTATATATATATATATATATATATATATATATATATATATATATATATATATATATATATATATATATATATATATATATACACACACACACACACACACACACACACATATATATATATATATACATACATACATACATACATACACACACACACACACACACACACACACACACACACATATACATACTGTATATATATTTACATCTTCAAAATAAACTCTAAACATGTTTGTCATTACAAAACACTGCCATTCAAATGACACTACATGAGCTAATTGGCCAATATATGTGCCACCTGGCCAAGCACCTCAATGGTTAATGGTTACCACTTCAATCAGGAAGTAAGCACTATGAAAAGACCACAGGTGAGCACTGTTTTTTTTTTTTTTTTTACAACAACAATGGAAGACCCATCTATCTGTGCGGCACAATGCTGCCTAATTATTTTTCTTGCCTCTTTTTTCTATATATTTTTTCTGCAATTGTCTTTTCAGTTTACTGTTTTTTTGTGAGATTATTTTTGTTCAGTCCAATGTAAATATATCTGCTGTGCATATGTTGCACTGACTTGTTTGGTGAAAAAAAAATATTTCAACAGCATGTGTGTATCTGCAAATATGTCTGTGCATGTGAACAATCTGTAGAACTTTCTTTGAACTATTTTAGTATTATGGCATACTAAAGATGAGAGTGCTTTTCATTATGCATGTGTGCATTTGGTTAGGCAGAAATCTGGTAATATGAATGAAGTGTGGTGCAAAAGTTTGATTTTGATAATGCAATATGTAGTTTTGGTTGCAGTGCTTCATTTTGCAGGATATGAGGTATTTTGCAGTTTGGTTGTGGGAATTGTTACGTATTTTGATAAAAAAAAGTAAAAACTGTAAGACGCAGCTGCATTGCTGTGTAGAGAGGGTCTGCTCCATATGAAGGTGGTTAAAATGATGCCCCAGGACGTTAGTTTTAAAAGCATCATAAGTGAAGCTGTTGGACAAAGACAAACCACAAGCAAAGTCAAGGAACCTGCACTTTAAAGATGTTAAAAACCAAGCAAACACAGCTTCCCAACATCATACGCAGCTATCATACACCAGCTGAGTGTAAAGTTTGGAATTCTGTTGTAACTTCTTACACCACTTTGAGAACAGTGATGATTTTTTCCTCCACTTTGGTGTTTTTCTACTCACTGCCATCCTCACAATATAAACTTCATGCAACACCACAACCATTTTGCAAGATCACATAATTAGAAGGCGAGTGGCCGTGATTGTAAAAACAATGAAACAGACCTGATATTTTAGGTATCTATCTGAACAAACTTTAACTTATAAAGGCACTATGTGTGTATGTCATTTCTGCACACAAGTCTTTATGTGTACTTTAAAGCCCTGCTATCTTTAGTTCCTTTGGGAATCACACAAGCATGCCGAAACTGGCTACTTCCATAAAACTCCTGCTATAGTCCTCCCACTTTGAGGTTTCTGGCCATAACATGCTCTGACATACTTCAGTAAATATAATTGACTTTATTTTTATGATTATTTCTATACCAAGCCATGCTCTTCAAAGATTTGGAAGCTTTTTGGCTAACCCCTTTTTAGTTGCTGAGTTCATTGCCAGGGAGCCATGACCTCATGCTGTAATTTTAGTCTAATTCCATTTGGGGGGGAAACTCAACTGAGCAGGCCCTTGATTCAAGACCAAAAAGGTTAAGAAACTACCACTGGTTAATAGCAGAGGTAGGGATTCTTAAGAAAATAAAGATCACTTTTTGACCTTCTTTACTTCCTCTTTCAATTTCTGCACTCAATCATTTTTCCCCTCTAAATAGGGCCAGCTGAATATGTTTTCATTTATGAGACATTGTTTTAAAAAGGTAGACACTGCTGTTGTTAAGTTTCAGTAAAGTGAATTTGTCACATTATTTGATGCATCCGCACAATGTACACCTAAAAGGTATAGCTCAAAATGTTGGGAAAGACCATGAGTGATACCACTTGCATTTCTGTACGGTAAATGTGAAGCTACCAGCAGCCTGCTAACTTCAATTAGCACGTGATTAGCATAGCAATAGAGAGCCAAAGTCACGCCCTTCTTCTTCTGGTCCATGGGCCCATCTTTTGAAAAAATATGAACGGTAGTGAACGGGGAGAGGCAAATCATTTTTTTATCCCGTTTAAATTGAGCCATGGATTACAAATATGACGTTCGTCAATTTCAAAAATAATTTTCCAACCAAAGAAAGTCTCAGTTTATTGTTAAAGACTGTGAAAATACGTAATTATAAAGACTGAACACTTCAATGTCGCATGGATGACGTCTCGCTGAAGCTATTATGTCTGTGTGACTCGCACACTTCAGTGGATAAAACACGTTAGATAACGTTACATGGGTTGCGGAACAGAGGTAAGCTAGCTAGCTAGCTAGCGAGCAAGTTGAGCATCAAGCTAGGTGACTTAAATTGTGTGAGACGAGAGATGTAGTTTACTGAGCGGTTTCGCATAAAACTAAGTGGTCACGTGACAAACCTACAGCTAACTGAGACTTGCAGTTTGACTTTTCAAGACACCATGGCCGCTTAGCTTTCAGAGTCGGCGATAGAGGAGAAACAGAACAGAATTGAAAAAACCCTTCTGCTTTCCTGAAGTCACCCATGAGGCGACATTTTTGCCTTAGTTATGTAAGGAAACGGTTAAAGGCATGTGGGGGGCACCGCAGACGGGACTTTATGGTGCATTCAGGTACACATTGTAAAGCCATGATACATTCAAGTGCAAATAATTCATGTTTTCAAACAATTGTTAAAAATGTAATGTTAGTATTCATATTGGTACTTGCTACTGGCATGTACCCATATGTAGCCTAAGTAGGCCTACTTGTATGATACTTGTAGAAAAACTGGCATGTTGCATCCCTAATTATTTGAAAAAAATGAGTTCAACATTTTGGAAAATACGCTCATTTACTTGATTGCTTAAAGGTTGAAGAGAAGATTGACTTTTGTATCAGACATGAGAGTGGTATCAAACTTTTCATCCAACTCCTGGCAAGAAAGTTAATCAAATGTCAACCTAATTTAATAGTAGTTATGTAGTTTGCTGCATCAAAACCTTTTCAGCAATATGGTAACCAATAAAAAAAGTGGTTCCAATTGTAAATTCACTCGTAACCTTTTTCAGAGTAGCCTAGGCTAAAGTCCATTTCCAGATTTTTCAGGGTATAGTTTCAACCTTTTCTCCCATAGAGTTATGCATATTTACATTCAACTACTTTGGCTGTTCAACATGGCTGTGTGTGCTAATTGGACCTTTTTTTTCCGTTTCCACTGTACATGACGTTTGGTTATACCAGCCATTACATTCTTGGTCGCATAGATATCCATAAACTAAGCTCAATGTGTATTATACTGAAGGAAACTGCATGAAGATCCATAGGAAGGGGCATTGATGAATTTGTCTGACTCTGGGTAAGAAGAATAAAATGCTGACCTAGCAAAAGTAGGAAGATGGGAGAGAAGTATGAGGTACACTCGGGGAGAAAGAAAGCAAATTAGTGCATTTTCCCAAAATGAGCAGATCAATGACACTGACATGCAAAAATAGTACAAGCCAGTGGAATTAAAAGTGATCGCCAAGGTGGATAAAGCACACACTTTAAAGTTTTTTTTTTTTTTTTTTTAACTGCTTCAGGGGGTCACAGAACTTTAAGCCGCTTGTATCAGAAAGAAGCGGTCTCAAACCATCTTGGCACAGAAGAGAAGCCGGGCGGACTCCACAGAGCTGAGATGTGTACGGGTTGAAGTCTGGGTGTCAGTCTGCTGTAACTGATTCAGTGGTAATGAACCCGCTGCTTGGGCAAAGTGCCAGTGAGCACAGAGCCACCAGCAAATCATCTAGTCTGAAACTCCTAAACTGTCGTCACAATGGGCCAAATAAGGACATATTTCTTTACTTTCAAGATACATTCTCCATAAAATATTAATTAATAAAATATATGTCTTCAGGAATCTGTTGAATATGTTGCTGGACATCCACCACTCCCCTCTGAGTGTTTTTTTTGCCCTAGTGGGAAACTCCTCCAGGGTTGGATGGAGGACTCGTGAGTCATCGCTCCCCTTCTCCTCTCACTCCAACACAGCCAGGTCTTCTAACCTCCCTTTAGCCCAAAATCACATCTGTAATCCCATAATGTGTCTGCTTGTCTATTACACACACACACACACACACACACACACACACACACACACACACACACACCCTCCTCCCTCTGCTGCTTTTCAGACAGCGGGTCCTCCTCTCCCAAATCCATTTATCTCAGTCCTTTGTCATTGCTATTTCTCATGCTGTCTATCCCTTCATCCAACACATCAGGTGCTATTTCAGGGCTTTGAATAAAGGAAAATCCCCTCAAGCTCCTTAGCAAGCTAAGCAAATGCATCTATTTTATCATGAAAGATGATGCAGCAGAGCAGATTTCAAGCTGCCAAGATGGTGATGTAAAAATGTATCTGCTGTGGAGGAGGAATATTCCAGCTGAATTGCCATTTATGTGTGCATACAGTATGTGTGTTTGTATGTGTAGTCACACAGTGAGTCCTATACTAGCCATCTCGTGCGTAGAGCACTCTGGGACACTAAAGCCACACGCAGCGTTTGAGAGAGATTATTAGAGCGAAAGATATCGAATCTGCCGATCTGGGAGGAGGTTCCTCGAAAGATTGATCCAATGAATGGAGATGGAGCCAGTATGTGTATGTGCACCATAGGGTCGGAGCGTGTGTGTACGCATGTGTGTGTTTATTCAGTGGGGGGGGAGAGCTCTAGTAATAGTATTACCAGCATACAGATATATGACCGTAACAAAACACCCATTTCCATTGTGACAATATTATGGCAGTGATAGATTCCGTGCCATTATACTACATAAACATACAGCTAATAAATCATTTAAGTGCAGAGCGGCGCCTGCTCAGCTTCATTCTTGCAAACCATCAGAGTGCAGAACTGTCGCTTCATCGCTTGGCTTTTAACTTTTTTCAAAAAATCAATTGGTTTAAATGAATACATTATTAATAAATGCCATGCATGTCATTATCATGAGGCCAAAGCTAGGATTTTATAAATTCTAATTCCCCTCTAACTAGGCCTGCACGATTATGTTATAAGATTGAATTGATTGATTTTTAAAAAGATTTTTTTTTAATGACTTTGATTTTCATTTAATTTTACGAGCCAATTGCATCACAAATGCTACTACTTTCTTCTGTGAGTTTTAAATATAGACTGTATGAAATAGGTTTTAAAGCGCTCCCAAGCGCTGCAATGCTCTCCCAACTCTTCAGTGAACTCTATGTTCACAGACGTGTGGTGATGAGCAATGTGCTATAGGTGCCAAAACACTTTGTGAGAAAAAAAATCGTGGTAGAGAATCGTGCTATCAATTTTAAGATGAAAAATCGGGATTCATATTTTCCCCGAATCGTGCAGGCCTACCTCTAACCCAACCCCGAAATATATTAGAATTTATTTATTTATGCAATGTTCAAAGTATATGTTCTGTAATTAAGGTTTACGTTTCCCAACTCCCAGGGATACAATTTTGAGGAAGAAATATTTACATATCGTAAAAGTCGGTATTCGACTTGTTGTTAACTGACTTGGATGTGTGAGCTTCACTGTGCAGACTGATGTGGATTCAGTTTGACGCTAGAAGGACGTTTTCACATTCATCTGCTGAAGGAGGAAACTAAAAATACTTTAATCAGCCGAGAATATACCTATGGTGTATAAGGTTTTGTGTTAGTTTGCTTTGTTGACTGTAACCTTTTCCCATTTAATGTTATTGTATGAATGTATGTATGTATGTATGTACAGTGAATGTATGTATATATATACAGTATATATATATATATATATATATATATATATATATATATATATATATATATATATATATATATATATATATATATATATACACACACAGTACATATACACACACACACACACACACACACACATATATATAAATATATATATATATCACTGATGAATTGATGTGTATCAGTATTTTGATGTGGAGTTGGATCTGGATAACTACTTTATATAGGCCTACTGTTCCCAACCTGGATAGATTCTGCTTTCTTTCCACAAGGTTGGAACCACTGGGTAATCCATAACAATAACAACAATAACAATGTATTTGATAATCTTATCATAGATTTTATATGTAAAATATTAATCTGCAAACTTTACTAGTAACTGTTGCTGTCAAATAAATGCAGAATAAAAAGGTAGCTTACAATATTTGCCTCTGACATTTAGTGAAGAATAATTATAAAGTGGCAAAAAATGGAAGTAAAAGTACCTCCAAATGTAATTAAATACATTTTTTTTTTTACCTGTATGACTGCTGGTCAAGATAAGCCAATGTCAGCCTTTTAGATAAATAGTGGCTCAACAGTCAGTTACTCCAGCTGGGAGACTGAAAAAGCAACACTGGCAAGACCGAGGGAAAAGTACATCAATAACACAGCTAAACACACAAAAACATTTGTGTCTCTCACACACACACACACACACACACACACACACACACACACACTATTTTCAGACAGCGGGTCCTCCTCTCTTTACTGTTCCGTAAACCTGAACATTTTTTGTTGTGCTTGTTGCGCATAGACTACTACAAGAGGTGGGTTGGAAGAGAATGCCACTAGAAGACAGAAAAAAAGGAAAACTCAAGCAAGATACAGTTGGAGGGGTGGATGGAGGTGGATGGGCGGGGTTATATGAGTGAAGGTAAATGACATTGGAAAGCCCAGTCTGATTCCAAGTGCCCCTGCTTTGAAAGTTTGCGTGAGGCAGCTTAACGGAACGTCGGGTTGTTTTTCCGCTCCACTGCGTTCTGGACTGAACTTTAAACTAAAGACGACATCCTCTCATTAGTCTGCCCTCTGTAGCAAAGCCTGGCCATTTAGTGTACCCAAAATCCCATTGTTTAATTGCGCGGGTCAAGTCAAAGGTCAACCAAAATATTGATGAACTTTTTTAAGGAAGGAGGGGGGGAAGCAGTGAGGCTTGAAGCTGCGGGGAGGCCGGCGAGGGCAGAGGTGCAAGGGCCACAAACACAGCTGTACTGAAGCGCACACAGAGCCAGCCGGGCTGTGCACTGGCAAAACACAATGACTACGTTTCACACTCACATCTTCACATTTAAGTTATAATGCAGGTGTGTGAATTGGCTAAATGAACCACAAAGAACACACCTCCACAGATAGCGTACTCCCCTTTGAACTGAATCTCCACACACATGAAATTACACTGAAAACTCACTTCTACTGCCAAAGGACAATAAAGTTCGTGAGACAAATCACCCACTCAAAGCAACGCAGTCATAACAACAGCAGGGCTCACACCCTGCATGAGATGGTGCCCAAGGGCTGAGTGTTATGGATTACATTGTTTGTTTAAATCCATGTAAGGTGGATTATGCTTCTTCACTAAAGAGGGCTGGCCAGGGTCAAAGGCCATGAGGCAAAGGCTGCTTAGAAGGTCCTCAAAACACAGATTTCTCTCTGACCTGAGGGAATTCCTGCACAATACACTTCTTTGTACTTGTGACCCAAGTTTGTTACAACTTAAAAGTGGTGTAAAAAGAGGTGTGTGAATGTACCAAGATACATATTCGTGAAAGTGGGGTTTATTAGTCCCCCATTGTCAGACCCTCCTCCACAGCGCTGCAGGAGGAGGGTCTGGCTAGTCCACACAGCTTGCAAGGATGGGAGAAAAATGTGCTCTGGTTTATTGCCATTTATTTAAACCAATCACATTTGTCATAGGCGTCGCTGTTTTTGTGGAACGTGTACATTCAACAGTTGCTTTAGTTGTGCATTGGACAGATAGTGTAGCTAGCTGTCTGGATTTACCCTGCAGAGATCTGAGGAGCAGTCAAGCATAGTCCTCATAAATTGACTGGAGTTTAAAATGCCAACACATAGAAAGCGGAAGGAACATCAGCAGAAAAGATATGCATCCAGCAGAATTTCATAGAGTTCATCAAAATCTGTTGCAAGATTGAAGAAAAACAAAAAGTAGCCTATAGTGCACAACCTACATAGATACAAAGACATAAAAGGATTGTGAAGATCCAGGATTTAGCCAAAGAATTTGAAGCCAAATCTGAACTTTCTGCTAAAGCCCAAGCCGTCTCCTAAGCCCCTCCCCACGAGGGAGAATGACCAAGTGCCTAAGCAGTGATTAAAAATGCAGTTAAGGCCTTTGTAGGAGTGAGCCGGAGCCAAAGAATTTGAAGCGTCTGAACGCAAATGTGACGTCATGAGAGTGCCGTAACCATTTATACTCGCGCGTGGTAGTCACAACGCTAGTTGCAGTCTTCTCCTGAACAGAGGTGGCGCTAATGAGCAAAGGCTACCAACTTTGCTATTCCTACAGACTAGAAGAACAAGAACAAAGTAAACAGCGGTAGAACTGGCAGCAGCATTGCCGTCAATGCTTTGATTTGTTGGATCAAGCCTTCTGTTCACCATAAAAGAACTCATCTTAACCCAGTAAGTTTACAAGAGAGACTTGCAGTCACTCTGAGAGTCCTGACATCCGGTTGTCCGCGAACTCGTCCATGCTTCCTGTTTCTGCTTTGCGCTGATGAAAAAAGTAGAGTGGTGCTCGCACACTCAAAATCCTTTCGCCAGCGAGATCTACGTAATTTTGATGTCACATTCACACGCGCCACCTCGGGTGTGGCTTCTATAACGGCAGCTTTAGACACCCTCCTTGGCCCTGATTGGTGCATCTGAAGAGGAATTAATGGATTTTTGCAAATTGCACTAGGTGGTGCCAGAGGAGCCAGGTGTTTTTTTTTTTTTTTTTTTTAATTACATGCTTTATGCCGTACTACTCAAACATTGGGTCAGTTACAGAAAATATGACAGAAAGTTAGTTTTAGAAGTCTTACCTACTGCATCTTTAAATGATGGGTTAAAAAAACAGTATCAGAGGAAAAATAACAATTTTGTAAAAAATAAGTACAGCAATTTGCACTTATCAATTTTGATGTTTGAAATTTGTTTTTTATAACAGGGAAACGGGAGTTTTCTACAGTATAGGCTTTGGTTTGACCCCGTGCTCCCGTGTGATGTCACAGTCGTTGTAACTGAGAAGGATTTAAGCACACAAAACAAAAACAAAGTGGTCACTTTATGCCCCGGGCGCGTTTCTGGTGACATTTAACAGCAAGGAAAGCTATTTCCTTTACAATTCAAAGCCAAACGCTCTTAATTGCTCAAGAAGTCTGCTGCAGTTTGGAAAACACTTTGTGATATTCCCCGAGCTTGATCTTTGCGGTTCACTTGAGTCTGTGTTTATTCCTGTGTGGAGAAAATTGGTTTACTCGAGTTGTAATTTTGATATGACACTAAAATATGCCCTTGAACGCGCACCATTAGGAAACCTTTGTAGTTCTAATGGCCATTCATTATGGTTTTCAAGATAAGTTTATGTTGTCATTAAATCTGCCTAAACACAGAAACAAACATTTCCCAAACGCACCTTATCTTTTCAAGCCGAGTAGCCTTGGCAACGACGCTATTTGGCTGTAGAAACGTAAAGATGGCCTGAAGTCATCTGCTGACCCTGGGACTGCATCGACTGCATCATTTCACCGATAAACATCTTGGGAACGTTTCTTCTTGCAAACTGCAGATTGCTACTGTGTGAGCGGGCACCCGTGGGCGCCCACAGGAGGGAAACTGGAATTTCCTTCATGCTTTGTCACAGCCTTCAAACCTAACGTCGCTGTACTGAAGAACAGTGTGTCTGTGAATGTGAACGCAGCCAAAAAAACAAAAAAAACACTCACTTTACAAGTTATTGTAACTTCTTACCCACACTTCTAAAACCTTGTTTTTAAGACCAAGTAAAAATTCCACCAAGTGATCGTTGCTGATGTCGTTTTATGTGTTTCAAGTGTCAAATACAAATCACCGAGAAACAGACACATCACTGCCTTCTGTCAGAAACACTTGCAAAAATCTCTTAAAACTACTCCGCTACACCATGCAATTAAAAGAAAGAAAGGAATGGTTTTTTCTTCCTCTCCTTCAAATGTAAGCTAAGATGAATGTTTTAAAAGTTAACATTACCTTTTTCTTCTGAACGTGACAACATATTAAGAGGAGTAGCTCTGCAGTAACGCATAGCGCATGATGATTTGGTGCCATTTTTGAATATTCATTATTTTTCATCCATAACATTAATACGATCTGGAGTTATAGAATATCTGCCTGTTGAATATTTCTCAAATTATCTCAAGTTATATTTTATGTAGCCCAGGTTACATACATATACATATTATATATATACACACATATATATATATACACACATATATATATATATATATATATATATATATATATATATATATATATATATATACATATATATATATATATATATATATATATATATATATATATATATATATACATATATATATATATATATATATATATATATATATATATATACATATATATATACACATACATATATATATATATATATATATATATATATATATATATATATATATATATATATATACACACATATATATATATATACATATATATACATATACACATACATATACATATATATACATATATATATACATATACATACATATATATATATATATATATATATATATATATATATATATATATATATATATACATACTATATATATATATATATATCTATTTCTATCTATCTATCTATTTTTTTTTGTTCTTTTTTGTCTATAGGACTACTTTAATATGTCATGTGAAATGATCTCCACGATTTTGGCATGTGATGTTTTGTTAGAATTATTTTTGAATAGTCTCCAGAGGCGGAGCAGTCTTTAAGCTCTTTTAGTTCAGCTGAGGTAAACCTGCTGACTGGAGGGTTTCCAGTTCAAACTCTGCAAACTGGCCTGATTAGAAGTTTTTTAGCAGTTCTTATAGTGAATGGAGCCAAGAAGGTTGTCATGCCTGACTTAAGCCTGCATGGAGGATGTCGACTATTATTTTGAAAATCCACATTACTTTGAAAAAAAAAAAAAAAAACACCACACAACTTTATGTGTGTCCTAAGGGCCTTTTTAAAGACCAAATCTAATTTGAGACTTTTTAGAATTCATTTTCGTTACGTCTTTTAACCAAAACCTTTTCAAAAATCAATCAGCAACTTTGTTTTTATCGAAATTTAAATTTGAAATTTTTTTTTAACACTTCGACAGAAAGAAGTAGCCATTGACAAGTTAACTATCTCATTTAACAGTAGCCTTCATCTGTCATGGTAAGATGAACATGTAGGCCTATATAACTAAATCTTATTACTGGTGGAATGTAGGAACTAAGTATATTTAATCGAGTACTTATGTGCAAATTTGAGTATAGCCTACTTGCACCTTGTTTTGGCCCACTGTAATTCAGGGATAAACGCTTTTTCTTCACTGCACAACATTTAGCTGAAGTTATAGATATTTCATGCAAAACACTATACACTATACTATACTAAGACTATATTAACCAAAAGTATCCAACGTAAAATAATGTGCTCCATCTCGCATTAGTAAAATGCTGCACGATGCAATAAGAATGTAATCGGCCTATCACTCACAGGGGTCATTAGTTTCTATTGTCTATTACTCTGAATACTTTAATGTTGATAGTGCT
>JABXJD010000016.1:2632500-2702500 GCA_013375575.1 Percina caprodes
ACTTTTCAGACCCTCACCACAAGTGCCTTTATTTTCACAAGAGCTCATGTGCAATCTGCATATGCATCTTGCACGGGGAATCAGGAGGAAGCCAAAGTGGGATTCAAAGAGGAGTAGCTGCAACATGGGAATCAATGGACTGAAAGCATTTGGAGATCATGTGTAGCTGGAACTATTTGGGCCAATTAGACGATTGTGGGTTATAGATCTATGCCAGTGGCACTGGTGGGAGGGTAATTGAGTTCAATAAGTCTGAATAGAGACATAAATGCATATTACACCATGGCATACGCCTTGGAATAGTGTACATATCGTACATAAAATCTCAATTTAAAAGCAAAAGATTTGGACTATCACATTTGATGTGTCAGTATGTTATACAGTGGTTCTTTCAATTTAATAACTTTGATTGAACTTTTTACTGAACCCACGGGTAAGTGAATGTCAAATTGACATAGGTCCACTTTGATGTAATACAAAAAAATCTAAGAAATGTGTGTATCCTCCAACATTAACAAGGTAATTATACAACACACACACACACAGACACACACACACACACACACACACACACACACACACATGGCATCATTAGTGCCAAAGGAGCCAAGAGTGGAAAGTGGGTGTTTTTTAGGGGGGGGGGGTTTCAATGAAATGTTACTTAGAATAGAAGAAAATCACCTAAAAGGCTCGAGAAACACAATGACACATCAAAAGAAAAAACTTGAAAACCTTGGCATAATAAGACCCATGAACAAGCTCAGATCCAAAGGAACAATGTGTGTTTAAGTGTGTGTGTGTGTGAGAAAGAGTCTTTGTGTATGTGTGTGTCAGTGTCTGAACATGTTCATCTGTCTCTTTAAAGGCCTCAATTCCCTATACATAATGAAGTGTGTGTGTGTGTGTGTGTGTGTGTGTGTGTGTGTGTGTGTGTGTGTGTGTGTGTGTGTGTGTGTGTGTGTGTGTGTGTGTGTGTGTGCACAGTTCCAGAATTACTCTAAAATAATTAACACAGCAGGAGAATGTCCATTTGCCCCATTAATGATTTCATTGCTTCACACAATCATTTCAGCTCTCGTCTCTGGTAGAAGTTCACAGATGAGAAACGTTTCATCTCTTTGATTTTCAAAAACGTAGCGACAACGTGCTGAACTCCGCTAATAAAAAGGGGAAAAAATGTGCTTTGCTTTTTTTTTTTAAAGACTAAATGTTTGCATCATGCTTTAAAGTGATGACTTTGTGAATTTAAACTTTAGATTGGCATGACATTTTGTCTAGACATTCATCATCACCAGAAGATGAACCCTAATGATCATTATTTTATAACTCCCCTGAGGATGAATTGTAGTAACTTTGGTGATCTGTTAAATTTCCATCTAGCACCAACATCAGATCAACACTTTTGCTTCTCCAATACTTGATGGATTTATGATGACACTAGAGGATCAATAAAGTTAGAACAACTCATCTTGAGGTGGACATGGATGTCTAAACTGAATTCCATGGCAGTCTATCCAATAGTTGTTGAGATATTTTACTCAAAACCACAAATGTGAGGGGAGATGGTGCAAGTGGAAAAGTCAGGGGATCATCAAACTCTTGCGTCCTCTGAGGACCCTGACAATCTGAAACCTTCTGTTTGTTCAATACTTTGATGACCCTATACCTGAAAAGATCCCATGGCATAAAAAATTTCACTTTATGTGTTTTTTTTAACATTAATATGCATTTCCCCAGCCTTCCTATGGTCCCACAGTGGCCAGAAATGGCGGTAAGTGTAAACCAAGCCCTGGGTATCCTGCTCTGGCTTTGAGAAAATGAAAGCTCAGATGGGCCGATCTGGAATCTTGCCCCCCCCCCAGCCATCAATAGCTACAGACACAAAAAGGGCACGTCCTAAGGAAAGCTCATTGTGGGACTGGCTCTAGTGGCTATACTTCTGCACCAAGGCTGAATTTTGGGAAAGAGACTTCAGAAACAGTATTAGGGGACAACTAAGGTCTATACAAAACCATCCAAAAAGCAGCATGTCATGGGACCTTTAAAAACTAATGACATTCCCACCAGCCTCAGGACTTTGGGTTCAGTGCAATGTTTGCATGCAAACAGACTAAATTAAGAAGCTGCACAAGATATCTGCTAAATATCCATGTTAGCATGTTGATGTTTGTATTTAGCTCAAAGCACTGCTGTGCCTAAGTACAGGCTCACACTGTATATTCAGTCTATGCTCACAGAGCCAGTAGCATGGCTGTGGATGCAGGCAATCTTTTACATAAGCTCCACAAAGCTGTGAACCTTGGTCTATTTATACTTTTAGGAGTGTTTGAAATATATTTGAAAACTTGAGTATTTGAATAACATCCCTGTGGCTTTCTTTAAACTGTATTAGGTAAAGCACCCATGAAAAGTGAAAGATTATCTCTACAGGATAATATTGATCCAAGTGTCTGTGCCCGAATAAACACTCTTGATTAAACTTTGGTGCAGCCGATGCTGTTGAGAAGTAATGTCGAGCAAACAGTCATCTGGGTTGTGTATGCTCACACAGCGCTGTGACTCATTAGCTGTGTGCTTCATTGTTTTTTGAGAGGCAGCACATTTCTGTATTTCTTTCCTGAGTTTTATGGTTTGTCTACAAATAACTTGTGCCCCCCGCTTTTGAGTTGACCCCTTCTATGTGTTGTATGACATCACTTCCCTATTGTAAGGCGATTTCTGCTTTGAATCCAAAGTAAAGTGATACTGTGCCAGAAGTTAAGGGACACAACTTTACTCCCTCCTGTAAACAATGAGAGGCCAACCTACTGTCAGCACAGACTGTGGACTGTGTGTGGTGGGAAAAGGCTCTTTTTGTTGTGTGTATAGAAAGTCAAACAAATTGTTCTCAGTGACTAAATCTTGAACATGTTTATTGCATATGTGAGTGGTGTGGCTTTGTAAAAATGCATTAAGTTATGATGTATAGCCAATGAGGGCAAAGACATCAAAAGTTATTGATTAGGCTGGATTGTTTATAGATCTAAACACTAAAAGTTTCATCTGGCAAGTGCACCAAAAATATATTTCAAGACCTATATTATTGTCAGATCAGTATTAATGTAGTCTTGCATAGCCTACTTATCTAGGTCTGGCTGCGGCCATTAACATTCTGCTATTGGGGACGATGGCCTTGCAAAATAATATCAGGAGGGAACTTGATTTGATGGAACATTTGCACGTGTTGAGGCAAACATGGTTTACAAACCGTTCACTGAAAGAACCAAGCAGACTGCCCTTATTGCACAAACCAAATCACATGATAGCAGCTAGCTTGGAGGTTGTTGGAGAATGCCAGGTGAAATACACCGCCAATGGCAGGCGTATACTCGGTCTACAGCTGGTGAGTCAGACTAGTATTCATGTATAAAAGCACAATGGTCAGGATGGAAAGGGTTACATTTTAGATCAATGCCATGTTTCATTATCATGTGTTGAGTTTTTCTTGGCTTTAATATATCAGCGTATCAAATGTCAGTGGAGTCAGTGCAAAAACATTTAATTTGTATGCATTAACTGATTTTTTTTCTTTTAAAATCCAGCATGAACTCATTATTTGATTTATTTTAGAGTAGACCAGGACGCTAATGCATGGTTTCTCAAATTTAAGTTAGGACAGGAAGAGACTGAAGGGATTGATAAACCTACTAACAGGCATGTAGCGGTGAAGGTTGAAGAACAGATAAAGGTTGGCAACAGGAAGTCTATCCAAACAGGAAAACCAATCCAGTGGACACGGCTGGTGAGCAGGTCAGGAACAGGTAAAATCGGGAAAAACAAGGTTCCAGCTAGGGTTAAGTTTAAGGTGGCGGGAAAGTAATGACATGAGCAACATTGCAGATGCTGGTTAAATATCTGCAGGGCTGATGAGAAGGGAAGTGAGAACAGGTGAGCAGGTGGGTGGGTGTTGAAGGTCAGGTGACAAACTGGAGGGAAAGGGGTTATTTCAGGGCAGGAAGGACTAACTGGATGTGAAAGGGAGGTGACTAAGATGGGAGAAAAAGTCAGAGGGCCTCTGGTGGACAGGAAGCGCATGGCCACGGGTCCAAGGAAGAAGGAACTTGGCTAGAGAGAAGGACCATGGGACATGCTAAAAAACTAAACTCAGTTGGTAGAGCGGCTGTCCATATACAAAGGTTTACTCTTGCTGCATGTCGTTCTCCCCCTCTCTCCCCTTTCATATCTTCAACTGTCCTGTCAAAAATAAAGGCAGAAAAGGGCCAAAACATATCTTACTCTTTTTTTTTTTTAACCTAAGACCACCATAGCATTACCATTCAATACAATGAGAGAGAGCTACAGTTAGTGGTGGACTGGATAAGGAGTAATAAACTGATTCTTAATGAATCTAAAACTATTAGTTTAGTAGTTGGAACTCATTTTTCTTTACTTTCCAAACCAAAACTTAAACTTAGTATTGAGCAAATTTTTGTGGAGCAAAGAGAAGAGGCAAAATGTTTGGGTGTGATGATTGACCATAGATTGAGTTGGGACAAACATGTTCAGAAGTTGGTAACTAAAATGGGCAACACCTTGTCAGTTATTAAAAGGTGTGCAAACATCTTCACACCACTAACAGTTAAATTAGTCCTTCAAGCTTTGTTTTTTTCACATCTGGATTACTGCTCAGTAGTGTGGTCCAGCACTTCGGCAACTAATATGAAAAAATTACAATTGATTCAGAATAAAGCTGCACGTGTGGCTCTCTCGTGTGGGTTTAGATCAAATGTTGATAAAATGCATGAACAACTCTCATGGCTTAAAGTTAAAAATAGATTTGTGTATTCGTTAATGCTTTTCTTATATAATGTTATAACAAACAAAACACCTTTTACTTTATTCACAAAATTATCTTTTAGTACTACTACACATCACTATAGAACGAGGCATGCAGTAGGAGGGAGTTTTATTTTACCTAAAGTAAAAACTAAATCAATTCAACGTTCAGTTAGGTACAGAGCAATGTGTGAATGGAACTCTCTCCCAAAGACCATCAAACACGACTCTCAGTATGGTTTTAAAAAATCACTTAAAACATATTTATTTCAAAGGAATTGAACATTTAATATGAAATTAGTTGGGTAGAGGGCTTTTTGTTATCCTATTTCTTAAAATAGATTTATCTATTCGGAGTAGTGCTTTTGTTTTATTTTGTATTAATTGCGTTAACTGTATGATTTTTTGATTTGTATTGTTAAATGTATGTCTGTGTGTGTAATGAAGTGTTAAAATGAGTATTGTCAAGGAAAGATTGTAGGACCCCAGGAAGAATAGCTTTCAGTGTATGCTAAAGCTAATGGGGATCCAAATAAACAAACAAACAAACAATGTAGGTTATTAGTCAACTACATTAGTGCACACTATAGTGCAGTAAAGTGGCGTAGACTTGAATAAAGCAGAATAGAGTAGAGGCAGAGGCTCTTTAAAGTGTCAGAAAATCAATAAAGCATAGCTGTGCTTGATTAATGCAATACTCTGGGTAAATACTGGGTGATGCCAATATATCAGCATTACTATTACTGATAATGTTTTTGTCAGCATGTGCATGGTTTATTATACACAGTATGACTAACAAGAAATCAGAGACAAGTCCATGTGGAAATCAAACAGCTGAATTGATATTGATATGAAAGTCTGATTGTTAAAAGAGTGATTTGATAAGATTAGCATTGCTGCTATCAGCGTGGCTGTGGCCATCAGGCGGGTATTTTATAGCCCAAAGGGCTCAGATATAAAGGTCAAATCACCACTGCACTTTTTATTTATCTGGACGTCAAGAAAACTAGCCTTTTGCCTGAGACTGCAATGACACAGTCCAGCTCTTTGTGGGTTATTATATCTGTGCTGAGCTTTAAGAGGCATCATCTTACCAATTGCAAAACTATAACCAATAACTTGAGTAATTGCTAGTGCAAGACTAATCTAAATTGGATTTGAGTAATTCTATACCTCATCCACCTTCAGAACATTCCGAAAAATTTATGCCAGCTGGATTTTTTCTCATTTAGAACTAAAATTCCTTTCAAATATACCTTTTTTGTTGTAGTCACTTAACACGATTGATGGAGAAACACTGTTGAAAATTGGTTTATGTTACGGTCTGGGATCTGACAGCATGCATGGTGTGGAGTTTCCATGCACACACACACACACACACACACACACACACACACACACACACACACACACACACACACACACACACACACACACACACACACACACACCTCTTAAGTGGCAAACACTCTGCAGGCCTGCCCAATTTTCAAGGCGATTTCCTAACTTGAGAAAGAGTGGGCTGTGAATAATTGCGGTGTTCTTCATGCTTGTGATAATAATGTTATTCTTAAGGGGTGAAAGTGGTACAAATAGTGGAAAAAACACTTAAGAAGAAAAAAAGAGACGTTCGGACATGTAAGAAACCACACATTTTAACTTACTGCCAAACTACTCATCTATTAGAGGGTTTCATTTACTCTGACAATTAAAGCAATGTAAGTGCTTCAGCAACACCCGTTCTCTTTCTAACACACACAGGCCATGTGGTGATAAACATAAGTGAGCTTGAGGAAAACCGACCCTATTTGGATTTGTTTTGATGTTTTAAGAAGACACTGTGAGCTTAACTTTACTTTACACATAAATGGTCATTTTAAGTTGATGACTGCAATAAGTAGTTGTCACACAGACAGACAATGAAATGCTGTACGGAGCAACTGCTCTTAATCTCAGACTTAGTAGTCATGTTTCCTAACTGCTACTTAAATATATCTCACACACACACACACACACACACACACGAGCAAAATTGTAATGAACTGTTTCAACAATGTGTTCTCCTCAAACATAAGCTGCATGTTAGCATGTGCAGCTAACTGACCCACTACCTGCAGTTATAACCCTAACATAGTGGTATTTCCAAAGCCAAGGATTGTATCATTAGCAGATATGTCCTGCTCTTTACTGATTTTGGGGAAGTTCATACTCAAGCAACCCCAAAATGTGACTATTAGCCAAAATAATATTTCACCATCCTCAAATCCTTTCCTCTTGTAAAAGTAAAACAACAATAAAGCATACATATTTTTCTTGAAGATGAAGGATATTAAAATTGTTTTTTCTAACTGAATTATATTGTTTCAAAGATATATCAATGTTCCATCAACTGATCAGTCTTCTGAGGTCAATGTGAGAGATCCCACTTAAACGTCTCCACTCCAAGGTTTAGGACTCATACTGTCTAATCACTTCAACTGTTAACATGCACTTTATATATTACAGTATATTAGGATATTATTACAGTAGGTTAGTGAATTCTGGTTGTGTCTGTTTGCAGGAGAATGCAAAATTGGAAACACAAAATTCGGAAATTGTGATAAGTGTGTACATCTGCTGTTAGTTTGTGCTTTCCGTTGAATCAAATGAGTAAATAATCATGTTTTACTTTTTGTTTGTGTGAGTGGGCGGATGAGTGTACCTTTGTGTGAGACCGAGAGAGAGGAAGAAAGCATGTGTGTACGCTTTCAGTGTTTTGTCTGTGGTTTGAGTGCCTAGACTATTCTCTCATCCTGTCTGTGTGTGTGTGTGTGTGTGTGTGTGTGTGTGTGTGTGTGTGTGTGTTGTATTACCTCAGAGAGTGCTCTACGGACTGTCTGTGTATGAACTGAATAATTCATCAGGAGATTCCCTTCCTCTCTCTCTTATCTCATTTCAAGTCCCCTTCCCTCATCTTTACCTCAAATCCCCCAATCATTCGCTTGTTTTTCTAATATTAACCTAGTTACATGACCTTTGTTCAGTGTCTCATCCACCGCCATCAATCTACATCATCCCCCTCTGCTCTTCTCCCCTCCCTCTATCACTCAGCCCCTCCCAAGCCTACTCATGCGTAAGGTAGTGGGGTAAAAAATGCTATGCTCTCAGTGCAGCCTCTGCACGCAATAGTGCAGGGATCGTGTGAGAAGGCCAGCAGACATGATGCATCCCCACACGGCTGTGGCATGAAGCCACGGAAGAGAGGATTGGTGCAGAGGGGAGGGGTGTAAAAATCCCCACTGTCCCTGTTAGCCACGACAAGGGGTCTCAGCTCGGCCGAAACCATGGCAACGTTTCCCACTGATGAGGGAGTTTTTCACTGCCATCGTCAGGGTCAATCAGGCAGGTCAAGGTGGAATGGCTGCCACTCACGCAATGCCACTCTTTAAGGTGTGGGAGGAGGGGGAAGGAAAGCCGAGTGACAGAACGCACCACGAAAAGCAAACAAAGCTGAGCGACTTTCCATTCATTTAGGAGGGCTCCTAATGAAATCTGTAGCGCAGAAATCCCTTGGTGATATTTCTTTTAAACACATTGATTTAAAGTGGTGATTACTGCCAAGGCTGAGGGAGGAGGAGTGGGTTCAAATCACAGCCATCACTCATTCTCTTTTGATTTTCAGGACTCAGTTCTCAAAGGCCGGCCAGCCGGCTTCCCCCTTTCCCCTCGGGTACCCCCGCAGCCGCGCTCTCTACACACCTCTGCTGATGCTGGTCCCATTTCAGGGGCAGGTCATAATGAAGCCCTCGCCCTCTGATGTATGTACCTCCAGGGCAGCGGACCGTGTGGGCCAGGCCGCTGAGGAAGCGAAGGCCTCTCCATTACAGACAGGTTAACGTCTTGTGTCAAGCTTTGGCCGCCATGGCTGCAGTTGTGATAACAACGTAATGACTTTCTACCTCTGATTACCAAAGAGTCAGAAACATGCAGGATCAAAGAAAATAAAACAGAGTAGCACCTTCGGCTAGAATAATAAACCCCCTCTGAAGTGGTGCATGCTGGGAGGATTACTCATATTTTTTCATCTAATTAGGACAATACATCATTTACATTTCACAGGATGGAATGGAGCCAAAGAAAATGAATCAAATACATGAAATATACAGAGTATGTTCAATTATTTTAACAAAAACATGACAATTTTTCCGTTAATGGATGTAATTGTAGTTGTGGCTTACATCTTGAGTATTATTAGACAGGAAATCAATCAAGCTATATTGCAGTTTCTTCTTTAAATAGACAGCTGAATAGGGAGTGTGTGCCAT
Organism: Percina caprodes; assembly: GCA_013375575.1. Taxonomy (NCBI): domain Eukaryota; kingdom Metazoa; phylum Chordata; class Actinopteri; order Perciformes; family Percidae; genus Percina; species Percina caprodes. The sequence continues at coordinate 2,641,620 of JABXJD010000016.1, forward strand.
TCTGTTTGAATATAGGGTTCTAGATTTGAGTGAGTGTGTGTGTGTGTGTGTGTGTGTGTGTGTGTGTGTGTGTGTGTGTGTGTGTGTCTCTGAGGGTGCAGGTGTCTGTGTGTGTGGTCTTATAGCGGAGGTGCTGGCGGCATGGGGGATGCTTTGAGTGAGGCGGCCTCTTGGAGAACCATCACTGGCAGGGTTAATATCTGTTTCCCATCTTATCCAAGGGCCTCTTGAGGAACTGCGGGTTTCCCCCATTTTTCAAAAAGGGGGGAAAAGAGGAAAAGAAAGCCCACTCTTATGAAATTAGAAGTACTTGAAAAGATCTAATGTGGTCTTAATTGTCTCGCTGCATTCTGACAATGGTTGTGGAGGGAAGCCATGGGGTTGTGGGGGGGGGGGGTTCTCAAGTATGTTTCAAATTACAATAGGGAGTTCTACAGAAAATGGGCACGGCTGCGTTGTGTGGCTTTGTTGTCGTGAACAGGATAAAGAGGTGCAAGGCTGGAGTGAGGCACTTTTTTTTCCAGAAAAATGCCTTGAATGACAAGCTTGAACCTGGAGTTGAATTTGGGCTGATCACACAGTGTCACTCTGTAAGTGTGGTGAGTGAATGAATATTTTCCTGCTGCACAGGCTGAAAACATCTGAGGTTGTCTGCACAAGAAAATCAAACACTTTTTTTTTTTATTTTTTAAAAAGGCCTAAAATGACGTACTTATTACAGAGAGAATGACAGAATATAAATATCTCGGCATCTGGATTGACGATTGTGTGCCGACTTAGGCAAAAAGTTGGCTATTTTTACAGAAATAAAAAACACATTTCCCATGTTTTGTGGGAAAAATGTTGTTGGGGCAGTTTTCATATCAGTCCTGGACCATAGTGATGTGATTTATAGACACACATCCTCTTCAACTCTAAAATCTCTAGACTCAGTCTATCACCCTGCCTTGAGATTTATAACCCGTATGTGACTGTCTATAGTACACTTTGTTGTCTTGAACATGGCAGGGTTGGATGGTCTTCTCTCCAAGAAAGACGTGGTAGGCTACTCACTAGTATCTTTTTTTAAATTGTTTTAATGTGATAATTTTTTTTTATTACATATTTAAGAAATAAACAGTGACAAACAATTACAAACAATACACTGAGACGAGAACGTGTCCTAGGGCCAACAAAAATATATACTGTATATGATAACATTTTTACAGATACAAATAATTAACATAGGAAAGACGGGAGGGAGGGAGACAAAAACAACACACGCAGAAACAGACACACACACACACACACACACACACACACACACACACACACACACACACACACAGACAGGCACAAAACAAGGGACCAAACACTTGTGCAAGTTAGAGGTCCAGGCTGTAGCCTTGTATCTTTTTACCTATAATGCCCTTCTTAGTAAACTGCCATCTTATGTTGCCAAACTCAGAGGGACACTGTCAAACTCACTCGCTCGGTCTGAACTTGGAAAAACTGCTTTTAGTTTTAGTGCGTCTGACTTGTTGAACAAAATATAACACTTTCTTAAAATCCATTCATTTCTGCCTTTTGGTCATTTTAGAAATCTGATTCTGTCCCTTCAGACTTTTACGAAACTGCTTTACATTGTATTTATTTTTTTGCATCCTGCTTGTCCTGATCTGTTTGTCAAATTGTTTTTTCATTTTGGAAAGCTTTGGTGTCCTATGTTCTTTTGATGGTGTTGCGTCCTTTTCTGTGTTTTCTTTGTCCTTGTAACTCCATGCCATGTCGTGAATGGGTATAAGTAAAAGGTTGAATAATGAGGTACAGTATGTTACAAAATGTCATAGCGAGAAGGTCCGTGTGAATGGATGGGTCAAAAAAAGTGTGTGACTTCGACATAAGATAGCATGGCTTTTGTCTAACAGTCAACACTGGTTACTTTTAACCATGACCATGATCTTTCCCTAACTTAAACCAAGTGATTAAACCATGCCAATTTAAATATCTAACTATGGGCTTAAGTTGGCACAAAAACATGTATCCACTTGCCTGTATGTGGGATCTGAGGAGTTTGTGGTTTTCAATTTGAACCACACATCCTACAGTTTACAATTCCCAACTATTTTGGTAAGTGGAACCTTATAAGAACCCTATGTCCATTTGGTTGTGACCCTGGGTCACACATTGCATTATGTACATAACCTGTGAGCAGCTCTACAAGAAAGAGTGATTTTCCTTTCTCAGACTGTTGAATTTAAAGAAATCTTAGTGTCTTAAAAAGGTAATCACATCCAAAGGTGAAGATATTGAGGAACAAATTAAAAAGAGACAGTGACTAGAAAGACAAGAGTCTGACAAAATTAATAATTTAGAAGAAATTTTTTTTTCTTCCTTACCTTGTCCTAAATCCTCACAACCCCTCTTGTAACCCCTAACGGCTTCTATCTGGCTGGGAACCATTACCCCACCTGTCAACATTTTGTCTTTCAAAACAGATAGCAGGGCTTTATTGGAGAATTGTAGGCAACTATTATGTTGCATATCTGTGTCAAACATGTTAGATTGCCTAACATTAAGCACAAAAAAAATGTAAAAATCGAAATTGTTTTACAACTGGTAATCACTAGGAAAAAAGAAGAAACTCTTCTTTCCGCATTGTGCAGATGTTGATCTCTTGCACCTCAAAACACCAACAAGTGATTTTTCTCTATAGGCGAGCTTGTGGAACCCACAGAAACCAAAACCAACCCGACCCCTGTTCGACAGCGTATGGCCACCCCTGTAGCCAGATTTCTCCTTTGCCAGCTGCTCTAGCCTAATTAGCCATTTCAAGAATCCCCACGCCAGAGGAGATGTGTTTCCATGTACGTGAATTTCCCTCACCAGTCGTTCACTCCAACATGTTTCCCACCCTCCACGACTACAAATCTGCATATGGCGCACATCTGGGTCTTCATTCATGAACATTCAGGGTACCGAGGCGGTTATCTGATGAGGAATGTGCAAGGAAATCTGGCAGGCCTTTTTGCTTACTGTGTGACCGACTGGATGTTGACAGAGAGACCTTTTGACAAATAAATGTGTCTCAGACCCCACAGGGTTCAAACAGGTGGGTATACAGTACACAAGTGCTTTCCTGTTTAACTGGGAAAGGTGACTCAATTGCATCTTCTCGCACAAGCTGAAACGACGAACAGCTCAATTGTTTTACAATGAAGTCAAAGAACTGCCTTTGGTTAACAAGGTATTTACAGGTCACAAAAATGAAAAGACAGATGCATGCGCGCGCACACACACACACACACACACACACACACACACACACACACACACACACACACACACACACACACACACACACACACACACACACACACACACACACACACACAAACAAACAAAATCATCTCTAATTGGATTAAGGCAGCTCTTTAGGCTGATTCACTGACCATGGAGGCCTTGTCCTCTGATAAGTAGGGATCTAACCAGCGCTGGTTGTCTGTGTACTGACCTCCACAGTCGCTGAGTGTCCACTGACACTTGACACAGCCAGCTTATTCTCCTCACTGGAGCCTAATGTCTGCTGATGGCGGAGACCACCATTCCCTCTTTAGTTTGGGTGCAGTGGGCCGCGTACACATAGGCCAAGCAAGTCTGTCACCCTCCATCCACCCATCTCTCATTAGGACGAGACAACCTGTGCCCGTGCAAATGACTCCTGCTGTATTCTATGCGGGTGGTGACTCAGGGGTTTCCCACTCACTGTGTCTCCCTGGATGATAGATAATAATTAGGCCCATGGCTGTGCTAAAATACCCTCAAAGTCTGGTTCGGGTTGGATTTATACAAGCATATAACATTATGTGGCTTTGAGAACAATTTAGAAAAATTATACCCCACTGTTAGTGGTCTTAAGTTGTGGTTTTCCCCATTACATAGAGCATGTGCTCAGCAAGAGCATGTAGCAGCATAAAACCTGCATGATATTAATAGTATGCACGGCAGCAAATTTGGCAGGGAGGTGGTTAACTCAGAGACCCCACCAATAGCGCTGCAGTTTCCCCATGCTTTACACAGTATACACTCTAAAGCCTATAACTGATTTAGCATTAGTTGACTGATGAGATGCCAAACCTTTCTCTCACACACACACACACACACACACACACACACACACACACACACACACACACACACACACACACACACACACACACACACACACACACACACACACACACACACACAGTAATGAGTAAAATGCACTGAAGTTGGAATTGCTTTTAGATGTACTGTATATTTTATGAGGCTTAATTGTTTAATGTCATGACTAGAAATAGGAAAACAAATAGGAAATGAATGTTGCGGAGTACAAAGTTAACCACCAGTAATGTTTGTCAGCTGCCTGGTGTTTACCTCATGAGTTGGTTCAAATAAAAATGTAAAATGTAATCAAGCACAACAAGTTTAGAGTATGTATATATTAGTGTGTATGTATTGTTTGGTTGTTTTGTATGTATAAGCGCATTGTGAGCAACGATGTTCCAAAGTAAAATTCCTCGTATGTGTCCTCATACCTGGCAAATAAAGCTGATTCTGAGTCTGAAGTTGATCGTATAGAACGCAATGAAAAGTAATCGATTGCAGCTTCGCAGAAGTGTATGGCAGTCCAGCACGCCACATTCAAAGCCAGGAAGAGGACATTGTCAGCTAGATCAGTGGAAACAAACAGCAAATGAATCAGGCCAATGTCAAATGTATTTTGTTGTTAGAAAAGGATATTAATCATTTTTACCCTCTTATTCACACATAGTTCACCAACTAAATGTTAAATGTGATCAATCTCTCGTTTTTTTGCAAATCAATGCTCATCTGACAGTCCCATCCAATTATGGTTAGAAAAAAGTGGGGGATGATGCTCATTACGATGGGTGGAAAAGCTATCTCCATTCCTTTCCTTCACTTTTTGACAGATGCCATAATTTATAATGTGAGCCGAAGATTGGTGCGTGTTAAATACCAAGCATAGCCTACGCTCTCATTTGACTTAGCTGGTGGTCCGTCTGAATTATGGTTTAGGAAACGTTTTGTGCATGTGTGTGTTTTTAACTTTTAAAAAGGACAAAAAAGAGCCACTTTGGACAAAGCTATCCTAAAAGCATCCATTATGTCTTGCCTCGTGTGCTGTCTATGAACACCACATGTTGCTGGTCAACTGCAAGAAAATTACGACTTTCTAAATCATTTGTGGCAGGTTTACAGTACACTTCCCTCGCTGCGTGTCTGTCCTGCTCTCTCTGTGTCTGTTCTTGCAAAAACACACACATAAACACACATATAAAAGCACACATACTGTACATATGCAGTGGCCAGTATGAGACACCATAATTCAAGTATCCAAGGAGATAAAGTGACTGTAGACAGCGGGGGGGATAGCAATGTTGTCTATTTTCTGTCTGATTGGAATCATAAAAGTGATCACAGGCACGCACACACAACTTCAACTGTCCTTACATAATATATATATATATATATATATATATATATATATATATATATATATATATATATATATATATATATATATATATATATATATATATAGCTGACATCTGTCAACAGTGAAATGAACAGCACATTTCTATCACTATTGTGCTCTGTAAATTGTTTCCACACTGCAAAGTACTATCAAGACTGAAAAAAAAATGATAGAAAGTAAGAAATACTCTGAGGCTTTAGATAAAGGATTTTTTTATATACAGTACATATTTCTTATAGTCAACAACATGAAAAACCAACAAGTATTGTATGAGAAGCCAAAGCCTGATATTCCTTTGTCATGAGCTCCATTGTTATTCAAACACATTATCAAAAACACACCAAGGCTCCAAACTTTTTATGATGAAATATGGACACTGTAGCTTATTTTGAGTCAATCCCACATTCATGGACCTGCTGCTGCAAAAACGTACTAAAGCACACCAAATTGTAGCAATAGTGGCTAAAAATATTCCCCAAAAAGTATACTTACTCATGTTTGAGTAATGTTTTCAAAAAAAAAATAAAAAATACAGTGCCCAGTTTTAGAAGCCTTTTACAAAAATGAGGATATATATATATATATATATATATATATATATATATATATATATATATATATATATATATATATATACACATATATATATATATCCTCATTTTTAAAAGGCTTGGGGATGAGTGACACAGACAAGGTAGGGAAGTCAGAAAGCACTGCAAGATGAACCATCGCATTGTAGGTTTCAGTCTTTTAATGGAAATTGTTGACAATAAGAGAAATGTAGACTTCCATCCTTATCTATTAAGTAAGTATGAATACAACACTATTTAAATCCTCCAATTTAAGAAAAACTACTGGACTCAAAATCTTCAATTTAAAAAGTTGATATGGTGAACTTGTAAACAAATAGTTTCTCTTTTACACATCCACAGACAAACAGCAACATATTTTTAGCTCGGTTTTGTTCTCCACCAACTCCTAAGGGAAATATGTGGCTCTTTAGCAGCTAAATGCTCCTCTATGTTCACCAGCTAATCACTAAGAGTGTTTGCTGAGAAGGCAGTGTACAGTGGTACCAACCAAAACAATGGCCAGATTATAGATTAAAATGAAGTGATGTCTTGCTTTTTCCATTTTTGTTGCTTTCTGTTCAAACTAAGGAAATGTACACACCAATGTGCATTACACTGCCCTATCAATGCGGATTTGCCTAAAGACACACTTCAATCAGTCTTAACTCTCATGTTGTCCTTGGGTCAAACTGATCCGTTTTCCTATATCAATGTTCTTTTTAACTACCCAAAATAACATGATTGATTCCACACAACGCTCTTTGGCAAGTACAAATCTCTACTTTCATTAATTTTGGGGTCTCTTATTCCATTTATAGCTTTTGAAAAAAACAATTGAAGTGGTTTTGAAATAGTATTGAATAAAAGTTGACATATTCCAGTCTGTGATTATCCATCAACATACATTCCTTTAATTTTAGTCTAAATAATTCCTAATTCCTGCTTTTCTAACTCAAACATTACGTATAATTTCCTATAAATGAGGTTTATTGACCATAAATTCCAAAAATAACTGTAAAACTTATGTGAATATGTTAGTGTTACATAGTGTTGAACATTGAAAAAAGCGTCAAAAGTGTTGAAAAAATTTTAAAAAAAAGGAGTAAAAAACATCGATAAAAAGCATCGACAAAAGTGTTGATTTTTTTGATGGGAAGACAACACAAGGGTTAAGTATATTGAGCAGAGTTATAGTTGCAGCCTCCATAATTCTTCCAGCTAAGAGCTTTAGCTGGCTTTACTGTTCGTCCCAGAAAAAAAGTCACTCTTCCCTACAGAATAAGTCACATTTTTTGTTATACATGTGACCTCAAAAATGTGAGCCAGCCCTGCTCATTAAAAAAAAGAAAAAAAAGTTCAGTAAAAACTGACAATTGTTTAGTATATTTTTCCATCTAAAAATGTTTTGAATCAATCATATCAAACACCACATGCACTAAAAAATCTGTTGGATTGGTCCCAGGTTGAAAGAGTCTAAGTCCACCGCTACCACAGACCAACATTGGACTTAAAACTCTGTGGCAATGTGTTGAAACACTCCCATCATTTGAATCTGGAACAACACTAGTTCACATCAAGACTTCTATCTCCCACCGGAGGCAGTTTTGTTTGTCGCCAATCATTTTTGACTCAGTTTGTGTTTCTGCCTGGTGCCGTGCAACGACCCACTCACTGTAGACAAGTCATTTATAATGTAAGAAAAAACAACCTCAGAGCATGCAGGGCCTGAGGTTACAGAAACAAATACTGTCTAAAACCCTACGCTTATCTAATGCACTGTAAGTTTACAAACTGAACTTGAAAGGGTAAGTTACCCCCAAACCACTGCTGCAGTGCTTCATTGTTAATTATTAAAATGGTTGATTTAGTTGATTTTAGCGGATAATATGCCGTATTATTTATTATTTATCTGCTTAAATTATAACATATGCAAGAAAGTCAAATTTGGGATTATTTCTTTGTTGATTTCATTCAATATGTATTTATTGACCAGCAATGGGTAGCAGAAACTGAAGACTTTACATTAATTGCATGTTTTAGTCCACACGGGGGTAACAAGCTGTAAACAACACCGATGGGAACAGTACAGTAAGAATGAACCAAAACAGTAAAGTTAGGTGTCCTAAAACCAACGAGCGTAAAGACACTAAAACGCTGTGTTAAGTTGAGGGTCCTTCAGTCGAGGGAGGGTTTCCTGTGAGTTCCTTGCTACTAGCAACCCCTTTCACATTACAGACAGTCAACCATTGTAATATGTGATTATTGATTATAGCAGCTTCAAGTTTACACTGGACACTCATTGACACATATCTTAGTCACTGATGGATTACTGATAACAATTTGTCATTAAAAGTTGTGTGGCTATTCCACATACAGCAGAGTGAAGTAGCCTATATTAAGTTTATGCATGATGCTTTATTGTGACAGTCTGCAGGCAGTTCAAATGGTGTTTCCCTCCCTGATCATACACATACAGTACAGTAGTCCCACCACACACGCCTTGCTCAGTGGCACTTAGCAATAACAATGAGGAAACCTGCAGTTACTAGTTCACAGCTGAAGTGCACAAGGTTTGACAGAAAGACGACTCGAGAACATAAAGAAAGTATTCCCCAGCCCAGAGGTCTTCAGCGTTAAAACCAAGTCCCCCTTTACTGAAAGAGAGACGGAGCAGGGACCCCCTACTACATGTATTGTATGAAAAAGTTGCATAATAAACTGGGCCTACGATAACGTGTAGGACGGCCTAAAGCCTTCATATATATATACACCTTTTTTTGCCTATAATACTAAGCTTTTAAAATAGCCTAATAATTGTTTGCATGATTTTATAATCAAGTTTGAATGTTAAACATACATGTGGCACAGTGAGTCGTTAGGATTAATTGTTCTGTTGATTGTCTTAGTGACCACCTTACCTATAGGCCAATAAGCAGTGTGGATTATATTTGTTAATATGTTTGATTCAAGTTAAGACTTTTAAATTTAGGGGGAAGAAATCTTTAATTTTCCTGTTGATCCCTGCCCTAGCAGAATCTAATTAGCAAATTATTCTAATACACAGTTTGACATCACTGTAATTATTTTCCTTGAGCCCAGAACCCGAGCACTAGAGTTGTTTGAGAAAAGATAAACATCCAAGACTTTTATTATGAAGTATTGACAACTTAGTAAAAATATGTCATACTATGATAACAAATTGATCAGATTATGAAACAAATACTAAGCACTGTACATTTTATGATAGTTATGGATGGAGACAAAATGTGCTCATACCAGGAACAATTCATATTTCCACTGCACATGAACTGGAAAATAAAACGAAATGAAAGAGACAATGTATCCCAGCTGAGTAATGTAAGTGGCAGATGAATTGAAAACAATATCCCATGTACTGGGCTTGCCAAATTCAGTTACGGATTTCAGCTTTAACCTATTGGAACCCTGAAGCTGTTTTGAAGGGAGTGAGCAGGAAAGCAAACAGTATTAATCCTCAAAAAGTTCAAAATATCTTCCTGTCATAACAAAGGATCGAGCCCTTGTTCTGCGTAAAGTCTGCAAAATAATATTAAGTGCAGATGTGAAGGAAGATGGAGGCATAAACACTGGGCCCTGTCTTTTCTAAATGTTTAAAAATGAGCCCTGATGCAGAAGGGCTGTGGGTATTTGCCCAGCTGTTGGATAAATAAGCAGAAAGAATTCAAAGGCTGGATAACCTCCGCCAATGCCCATCAAACCAAACAGATGAGAGAACGTAGTAATCGGCTCCATTCTCAAATGGGACAACACTGAGTCCAATTAGCCCTCAGTCCCAGATCCACAGGGGGAGGTGAAAAAGAAAGGCTTACTTTTTACTGAATGCATTCAAAAGATAAGCAAAAGAATAAATCTGATTCTCCTTTAGGTGGATGTTTTGTTAAAAGTACTAACATTCCTAGCCTTTTTTTGGGTCTGCCGGGAACCTCATGAAGCTTAACTGCCCTATCTTACCGTGTAATGCGAGGCTTTCTAACTCTCCATGCAATTAGATCAGTTAATCAAAGTGGATCAGCTGTTTTCTTTTCAAACACTGATGTCACATCCATCCAATTCAGCTTGCTGCACCATGGAGCACAGCGACAGCACACACTCTCCTCGGCTGGCTCTTGGTTAGCAGATGTGCAGAAATAATTGGCAGCAGGCTCCCTCTGGAAACATATAGGACATCTTTCAAGAGATTCAAGAATTGTTTTCACTACTGTTGAGCTCACTGGTGCTTGTTCTGCGCTAGATTGGAGGGGACGGAGTGCACAGAGCGGTAATTAAAGCGAGGTGGAAGAAGTGAGCTGACATTCATCAGGGCCAAAGAGGGGGTGGCTGTTGCTGAGCTCTGCGCCAAACCAATGCTCTAATTCTTCATCTCTAGTTATTTTCTGGGCCTTTCCTCCCTCTGAAGTTTGTTTTGTCATGGTACAGCCAATTTTTTTTGCCCAATCTTATACTTCCACATTCAATCCACACTATTGATTGTACAAATACAATTTTCAAAGTTATTATGTAATTAAATGTATGTTTAGCTGTTGGAAACTTCAAAGGTCCGGCTGTTTCTGAAGACATTGCTTACCGCTGATGTAATAATTTCCCTGAGATATTTAAAATAAACACATTAGGCCGTAAAGAATTCTAAACTTGTCTCGGACTATCGTGCCTGGCCTTTTGATTGGCATGAGGCGTGGAATGCCACTTTTCAGTGGAAACCAATGGTTGCCTTTAACAGCCTGCGTTTCCAAGCTCCCATGCAGTGTAAATTATAGGATAATAGGGTGCAGGCGATTGCAGACTCTGTTTATTCAATCCATTTCTTCACACAAGTTCCCATTGCTTTTTCCCCCCTTTTCTCTGCCGTGTGTTTGGTGGTCCTCTGATCCTGCTGACCCTCGCCATGTGTTTTCACTTTCGGCTCTGATCTCAGCTCTGCGACCAGCGGGGAACCAAATACAAATTGAACAGTAACCATTGACAGGCCACTCTTTTTTCATACACCGTTAAACCTGCTTTGTCTTCCCCAGGAGGAGATCAGGGGAAAGATGTCCCTGGTTTCGTCACGGGGCCTCAAGTGCAGGCCCCTTGCAGCCAGGTTTTGTTGTAGACCAACAACAATGCGGTTTACTACACTCCGTAGCACATTTGACATCTTTTAAAATCTCATTATTCCCCTAAAAGAATCAAAAGGCCACAAAACACAAGCCATAAATGAAAGTCTTGAGACGTGCTTTGAGTTTTTTCAAAGCAATAAGAATGATGAGCCAAGGCCCAGAGAAAACACTACACAGAGGAACAAATCACCAGTGTTTGGGTGGTGTGCTTTTTATTATTTCAGTTAAGGTGAAGTTTTCATTAGTCCCATAAGCCCCCCCCTTTGAAAAGAGAGCCCTTTTTCTGTGAAACTTGCTGGACAGCAGCCGCTCGCAAGTGGCAGGGTATGTTTGTTCAGCTTTTATTGGGAGATGTGGTTTGAAGAAGTTAAAAAGAACCCTTTTGTTGTTCTTGGGGTTCATATTTTCTCTGGAGTTGCTCCACGCGCACTGTTTGTTCCCCTGACTGAAAATGAAAAAGGGTAAAACCTGAGTGTAATAACGCACTTAAAGTGAAGGCAAACTCTCAGGAGACTCCACGGATAATCTCTCAAATAAGACATAAATCAAGCAGGGTGAAAACGATGAGCTACAGGTTCTCATTGAAGGTGATTGCCAGAACTGATGTTTAGACAGTTTAACTTCACGCCTGGCTAAGATTTAGCGAATAATTTAGTGAACAACCATAATGTAAGCCCAAGCTTATACCAAAGCCATGGTGTTTGATCAAATACGGTACTGATAACATCTAGGGGCTATTGCTCCATCAAGGACATACTCATATACTGCAACCAAGTGCATTAAACATCCCTACATATGGGTTTGTGATGGGAATTTCAATCATCTTTTCTTCACCAGGATTCTCCCTCAGAGCCTCTTTATTAGAGTAAAAACACATTCATCACCTGTTTCACATTAAAGTTTCACGCATGCGGCCCCAACCCCTTGTATCTTGTAAACTCTGCTTCGTTTACTTAGCCTGGATTTCATTGTGGCCATTTTGCACGGTTTACCTTTGTTTAGTTTATTAACCCAGGGGGTTACTTAACCTAAACATCGCAGCCGAGTGCTTCGGCTTTGGGTTTCAACATTTTTAACAAAAGCCTTTTTTTTTTTCAACACAGTTGAAAGTGACAGCGGGCGAGGATGATGAGGTTTATGATCCACACTGACAAATGGTAATAGCAGGAAAGTGATTAGCGGATTACTTCTTTAAGGTTCTTGAAATGTTGCTGTTGTTTTAAAATCAAGTGGCATCTATACGAACAAATTTGAGATCAGAGGTATCAGATGTGAAGCACAGATTTCATTTTTAGAACCAGTTGGATTTGACCTTTAATGTCAAATGTCTTGGATACAATTGTACTAAAAAGAAAAAAAAAAAACTAAAACTAATTAAAACCCAATTGTCTCCTTTAACTTGGGTCATCAATCCTTGTCTCAGGACTGTCAAAACTAAAATAATATCTCCCATCCCAGACTGCATCAGTTTCAACAGCACGTCTGAAACTCCCAGAGGACGTTTCTTAAACAAATAAAGACTCAGAACAGCATTACAGCGAAGCAAAGCCCCCCCCCCCAAAAAAAAAAAAAAACTGGGCAAGCACCAAAAATCGGGTGAGACTATCCTCATTTGCTAAACCAAAAATATCCCCAGTTTAAGGACCAGCTCCGCGGCTGATGGCTGGCGCTCGGTTCCCATGCTCCAGCATTGTGTCTCTTCCAGCTGCAGCCAGGGGAAATGGGGGAGGCACACTCATGGGTGGTCCACCCCACATGGTCCCACACTGTGCGGTTTGCGCCCTACATCTGATAGCAGTGGCTCTCAGCTGGGGTGCGCACAGCTCACATTCTCCGTGTGCCATTTTACTGCAACAATCTCGAGCTCCAGGAGGAGGCTGGAACTGTTTACCGTGCAATATCTTCATCAGAGCGGCACACTGCACAGCTGGCCTCCCATACACCAACACTACGTTTTCTTCACCAAAGGATGTTGTACAGTTCTTCTGAGTTCGTGAAGGACTTTTTTTTACCATTATTTAGATAGATAATGGTTCTTAGTGATTATCTTTTTATCCACTTAGCCTGCATGCTGCCTTTCAAATAATACTTTTAGTAATCGACACTTTAATCTACTTTTATCACGCTCAGTTGAGTGAGCATTAACTACTTGTGCTGCACCATAACCATTACTCTGTGCACATTTGGCTTAAAGAGACTCTCACACGCCCTTGCTATGGGGGTAAAATCGATCATTTCTCAGCCAGAAGGTTTTGTAATGTTCACACGCCACACAGTTAAGTTAGTAAGTGAAGGGGCTGTTAGATCATTTATGTTGAAGTGGATTTATCCTCAAGCCCACAAATACCACATTTTATTGACTTTCATATGCTGGCATTCTGATCTGAAGTACAGGAGCACAATTAGCTTCATAATAACATTTTATGGAAATAATCGATATGGAGCAGAGCAGATGGTTGGGGCTTAGAGTGTGGTCCTCCGTGCCCTTCAGACAGACTATGGTTCTCAACAAAGTTCTCATGAGCAGAGAAGCCAACACGTTGCAATCATCTAACCAAACCACACATGAAGATTGATGCCACAAATTTGCTGTCATAGAAATTGTTGCTTAAAGCCTAACTCTCGCCAAAATGCAACATGGGTCTTTTTGTGAATGTACCAAAGTCAAACTTTTGTTTAAAAGCATAATTAGGATGAAGCGCCACTTTTAAGATTTACTGTATTCTCATTTTCGGTCAAATGGCCTTTTGAATGGGAGTGCTAGGGGCACTATGCACTATGATTGCATCAAAATCGCTATTTTTTAAAACACTAAAAAGGCTCGACACAACCTGAAACTTTTCTCCAAGTATCACCAGGAACTCTACACATGAACTCGAGCATTGAGAACATTGTGTGCACAGAGATTACTAAAAAGGTTTTAACAATTCACTGTAGCTGTTGTTCTTCCGGTCGCCATCTGTCTAGCAAGTCAAAAATAGTCGAGGGAGGAGAGTAAAGATGTGAAGCTCCGAAAGCTTAGTTCCATATAAATGCACGGATGATTTGTTGTTTTGTCGTGAAAAACAATATTGACCTTGTAGTAGAAAAAGGAGCCTCATATAAGAATGACATTTTCTCCTATGGAGTCCGTTCATTCGCATTTGGAGATCGACACTTTTTTACTAGCAAAGATGGCTGCGAGTGGAAACAACAGCAGCCAAGTGAGTTGTTCAAAATCTTTAGTAAACTGTATACACAATGTTCTCAGTGTTCCAGTTTGTGTGTAGAGTCCCTGGTGATACTTGGAGCAAAGTTTCATGTTGTGTTGAGCCTTTTTAGTGTTTTAGCCTTTGACTGAAAAACAAGAATACGGTAAATCTTAAAAGTGGCGCTTTCATCCTAATTATGCTTTTAAAAACGAAAGTTTGACTCGGGTACATTTACAATAAGCATTGGCGATAGTTACGCTTTAACATGGCAGTGAGTATAGGTGACATGTTTTCAGTAGGCAATGTGACATATTGCCTGACTAAAACTCTGTGTTGTTGCAGTAGGACCCATTTCATCAATTGAGTTCTGGTAAAACATTGATGACCTTAGTTGTATACATTTTAACAATGCTTTAATGTTCAGTCAACTTTTGACATTGACATTTCAAAGTGTTTCTAAATTTATGTTGAGTGTTATTTACCAAGTATAAATATGTTATTGATGAATGTGTTGTGTAGTCGGTTAAATCCTGGTCAGCTAAGATCAAAGTAGGTGCCTAAAAGCTCAGAGTGATATTCTCTCATGGGAGAATATGATCTATAGCTATGCTGAAGGGCTGTAATGCAAAACAATTGAGAAAATCCAGATGCAACTGTGATTTGGCTAAAGTGTTTTCCCGTTGAGAGAGAGAGAGAGAGTGTGTGAAGCGGATGGGTGATCAGAAGTCTCAAACAAAATTTGTTTTTAATCTTTTTACCAAAGTCGGTCACTGTTTTGACGAGAACATACCATGTAGTTCAATATGGTCTGCAACATAAGGATGTAATTGTTGCATATAAAAATTAAAAAAATCCACACATACACATGGTGAATTAAATGCTAGAACAATATGTATAGTACAGTCTGAAAGAAATCAAGGGATTTTATTAACAGATATGTTTGGAAACCCATTCCTAGTTCTCCTACAGCTTCTCTAGTGTAACTCTGAACCTATCACTACAAAGAAAACCATAAATTAAAAGGGGTATGTTGAAAGTAATTCTTAAAAATGATTCAATAATAAACCATCAGCGAAAGAAGGCCACACACTTGCTGACAGCCTAAGAAATATCTTCAACTGTGAAAGACGAAATGTTGGCATTGTTAGGGTCGGATTTCCTACAATACTGCTTGGATTAAATTTCACTGCTGCCACCTCAACTCACCACTGGTAGTGCAATACAATAAAACACAAACTCCTGGAGTCTTTGTCATAGTAACATTTGTAAAATGTTGGTTCAAAAAGGCCTCCTTTGAGCTTTTCTTACAAAATAAGTAACATTATCCATATAATCCACACTCATATTTCTTTTATTTATATTTCTACTCTGATATTTATATACTTCTGTCACCCAGAATTTCCCTTTGGGGATCAATAAAGTATTTCTGATTCTGATTAAACTGGACATGCACAAGGAGACACTGAAGTTTTGGTTGACAGTGTTAAGACTGCATCTTCTACACCTGATAATGATCAGCATTCTTTCCAAAAATTGCTATTCAGCATTTGGGAATATAACTCTTCATTTCCTTGTGCAGTCTGGACACCATGAGATCTCTGAAGAGTATCAGTTTCCTTTGTATTTTTTCATGTCTTATCATAATTGAACTCTCAGCAGTGATTTCCACGACAGACTAAAAAGGTGAACTGTAAGATGTTGCAGCTTTTGAAGGGAAAGTGGCAACTAGCTCCTCTTTCATCCTGAAAGTTTCCTGCACTTATCACTTAAATCTGTCTTCAATTCACTGCCAAATGCACACAAGATCTTCACATGTGGGTTCAGTGGGTTTATGACACGATCAGAGTCTATCACAGTGTAAGTTCACCTTGTGAACTCTTGATTTTCCAGTTAAATTTCCCTTGTTTCTTTAAATTTTGAAAAAAAAAGGACTCTGTATAGCAACATCACACGTGCAGCATATTCTATGCCTACTATTCCCAAACTCTGTGACCAAGGGATGAGGACATTTTCAGACATTTTAACCATGCAATATAATAAGGGATCGGGTTTCCAAATTAGAAACAATATTAATATACTGATAAACGCAACCACTAATACTACTAAAAACAGGGAATGGAAACAATTCCCTATTGGTGAAATTAAGATTGTGTAAATCAAAAACAAGGTCACGTGGAACTACAGCCAAACATAATAGAAAGAGCACTGGGTGAAATAAAAGCTGCTAGTCAGGCTGGAGGGTCGCTGACTACTGAGCTGAGGACATGTGCTGGAAGGCCCACTCTGGGCCAATGCAAACAGTAGTTTAAATTACACACAAAACGAAAAAATAAAGTGCAAGGTGCAAACACAGCAAACAACACTCAACCATGTAATAAAAGTAGTTGTCACTCTACCTGTTAGGCTCCGCTTGAACAGGCCTCCGACCCCCCTTAGTTGTAAAAGTTCCAGCCTAAAACACAGAAAGAAACATTAGGATGGAAAGATGGGAGATTAGACACTACTAAAAGATCCTCTAGTAAACTAACACAGAATTAAAATACATACAAAATAACACCTAGGCAAAACGATCAAAAGCACTATGTGCGTGTTAAAAGAGAGTCTTAGGGTTTACCGGAGTCTATATCCATGACGCTCCACTTTGGGGATTGCTCCTTTGCCGACAGAAATTCCGCCGGATTTCATTCATTTAGGCCGGTTATCTGTTGCCTTGGACTTTCTGTTGGAATTTTAAACTTTGGTTGATTTATGAGGACTATGGTTAACCTTTTTACAGATCTCTGCAGGGTAAATCAAGACAGCTAGACTATAGCCGCTTTCCGACAGGAGGGATTTTTGCAGTTCCTAGAACATAACGTTCCTAGAACCCTTTTTCCCCCTCACGTTCCGACGGGACCAATTTGGGGGATTATTAAGTTCCTCTGGCCACAGTTCATGTAACTCTTTCAGCTCCTACTTCAGGGCAGGGTGTTTTCCCTTTTTTTTCGCATAGTGATGGTTAAATGGCTGTGTTGTAATAAAAAATAAATTAAAAAAATGTTCAGTTCCTATGGCCACTTGGCCAGCATGAATGCAAATGGTAAGCCAGTTTTGGGGGAGAGTATTTAGTAGAACTGTTTAGAAGTGGACTCTTCCTATAACTACGTTCCTGTAACGGTCGGAAAGAAGCTTATCTGTTCAATCTGAGTTTTGTGTTGCACGACTAAAACAACTTTTGAACATACACACGTCCCACCAAAACAAGTTCCTTCCTGAGGGTATTTTGCAGTGGCGCCATTGCTCCGTAGCATGTTTTTCTCCCATCCTGTGTGGACTAGCCAGACCCTCCTCCGCAGCGCTGTGGAGGAAGGTCTGGCAAGGCAAGACTAGGCTAAAAAAGAAATAAAAGATCAAAACAATCAGTAAAACCTCTCCATGTGCAAAAGAGAAAAAAAAACTCACCACATTGCCTTTGCAACATGAGGGTTCTTCTTTTTTAGTTTTATTGGTGGCTCTAAAACAATGTTTGACGTGCATGCCGCTACCTACTGTACCGGAGTGAGTAATATTATGCCTTTAAACAACCATCACACAGAAAGAAAGAAAGGATAAGAAATTATATTGGATATGAAACCTGTATCATTTAAATAATAAAACCTGTACTTGTTTATCCCCTGTCTCTAACAGTCCGTTGGTGCTCCACTCCCTTTCCGTATCTACCACCCTGTCAATCTAATCTTCCTACAACCTATTAGCACATGTTTCCCTACAATTACAAATCTCACATATAGCAGGCCTATATCTATCTACCTGAGGGTTTCGCTGGCCTATTATAGGAGGAGCATGAATGAGCTACACCAGGTGCCCATTGGAACCTGATTAGGCTCACTTAAGGTGGACCAACTTTAAGGTGGACCAGCTAACCCTATTGCACTACATTACAGACAATGAGCAAAAACCCAAGATGCCATACATTATGTCATCATATTTTTACTGTGATGTTGGTAAACCAGAAAAATGTGCCAAAAATATAGTATCTGCAAATTTGGACGGATAAAGTTAGATTTGACGATGCAGAGTTTTTAGTTAATACGACTACACTAAGAGTTTGCAGCTCTCTGAAGCTGTACTTAGTCACAGCAGAGCTTTGAAATAGAAGTCAGCATGATACATGCAACGTGCTCACAATGGCAATGTTAACATGCTGATCTTTTACAGGTATGATATTTACCATGTTCATCATTTTAGATTTAGAGTGTTGCCATGCTAACATTTGAGAAGTAGCACTAAATACAAAGTACAGCGAGGTCAGTTTTGCAGGTATTTGATCAGAGGATCGGCCGCGTTTTTACAAAACACCCTGAGGGATGAGACCAATGTCTGTACCAAATTTCAGCAGTTCATCCAATAGCTGACAAGACATTTCACTCAAAACCACAAATGTGAACCTTACGGTGCCACTAAAAGTCAGGGACTCACATTATTAGGAGTAATTGTCTGGGAACCACAAAATTCTGTTCAAAATTTCATGGCAATCCATCTGGTAGTTGTTGAGATATTTGAGTCTGACCAACTGTCTGAAAGGCCAACAAGCCCTAAAGCCACTGTGGGCAAGAATGGCCAAAAAGTAGCTAAAATATACTCTAGAAAATGAAAAAAACAAAACATCAATTATTGTCTCTAATATCTGCTGTGTCAACATGTATGTAAGCATGTATTATGTGAATGTATTTTTGTGTAAATGTGTATGTATGTATGTATGTATGTATGTGTGTATGTATGTATGTATGTATGTATGTATGTATGTATGTATGTATGTATGTATGTATGTGTGTATGTATGTATGTATGTATGTATGTATGTATGTATGTATGTATGTATGTATGTGTGTATGTATGTATGTATGTATGTATGTATGTATGTATGAATGCGTGTGAAGTGGTTGGGCGTCAGTTATGTGTGTTTGTCAGAGAAAGCTTTGTTTCTGGGCGTGTGTGGGGCGGGTGTGTTTGATTTCAAAGCACTGCGAATGAAACCTAAAACTCTGAAAAAGCTGACAAAACATAGCAATCCCAGGTGGTTAATGGGCCGGGAGAAATGACCAGTTGACCAACATCATAGGCGACGCTATTCGTATATGCCCTCTCCGCCAGCCGATCCCCATCTGCTAGATATTACACATAGAAACTCTTCTGTTCTGTTTGTCCAACATATTTAACAGGTGGGTGGTCTTGTGATAACTCAGCACACGGGTTGCTGAATGACATCTTACCTTGTGTTCCCTTACTCACCATAACAACAGTATTAAAGATTGAGGCCTCAAGTGTGGCAAGTATGATGTCAGGCAGGCGATGACAACCTGCTCCTTACTGCATGATGCCACTTTGATGCCAGCCGCTGGAAGGATCTTTATCTTCTTTCAAACTACCACTGCGACTCTTTAATCCCCCTGTCTTGCTCTGGAAGACACAAAAAGAAGAGCATGTCTGATTGAGAAATAAATCTGCGCTCAGTGAGGCGACGTGAGAAAGTTCCAGGTGTCAGGGGTGAGAGGTTGAAGGTCCTGGTAGTGTGGGTGGTTCTGATGAAGCCCTGTTAGCAGTTAATGGGGGCCTTGTAATTTGCGGGGTGCTAATCGCTGAATATTCCCTTTGACAAGAGAGATTACACACAGAGCCCTAGACTGGACAATGGAGATTTGCCATGTAATGTCTCCACTATAGACTCAGGATACAAAAAAGGGTGGATCAGACCGTAGGAGAGAGGATTTAGAGGATAGGGAAGGCATGGGGGGCCGGGGGGGTGACACCAACCAAGAGGTACCACCTTTGTGACAAAGTGAAGACGTGAAGGGGGTCGGGCAGAGAGACATAGCAGCACAAAGCCCAGTATCACATGGGTCTGCACCATGTGTGTGGGGTATTGCCATTGGCTCGAATGAAATAAGAATGCTCTGTTTACTTTTAGTTCCACAGAGAATTATCATCTCTGTAGCTCATAGCTCTATAGATATAACTCGTTGTACATACTGTTTTGGTTCGTTCACACCGCTTACATCAGCATCGTCAGGCAGCTGTTTTCAGCACAAAAGCTCAAAAAAGCCCACATATGTTACTATGTGCAAAAGATATGTGAATATTGGACTTACATTCACTAGGTTGCCACAAACCCAACTCTAAATGAATGCTAATGTTACTTCCAATATGCTGGATGTGCAAATAGGCAGCTGTTTGCTTACATGCATATCAACTTAATAGGGTGATATGTGGGAGTTTTGATTATGGCTTCTTTGTTTTTTTGCCCCAAGTGCCCAAAAAAATCTGCTTTAACGTTAAAAGAATGAAGTATTTCAGGATTTTTCACATTTGCACAAAATAATCGGTTGATTTTTAAGTGTCTATCAAACACTTGCTCCACAAATGTAATTTTGGCTCTGTAAATAAAATCCCAAGGGGAGGACTGAGGTTTCAATACATCAAGCACATGGAGGCATAACTCGCTTTAGTGGTTTTTAGTGACATAGATGACTTTTACAGAGGCAAAATGATTCCACACAAAAAGAAGCATACTCTGTGAATGTACTATATACTTACCTCGGTGGTCCATGTAATGTTCATTACATTAGTCTATATTATAAGGTATTATGAGGTCTGGGTATGTCATGATGATGACATATCGTCAGCCGTTAAATCACATATGAGCTAACCATGCTGTCTTTCTTGTATTCCTGAGAAAGGCTCATTGATTTGAACATTCATATGTGATTTTGCACACATTTGCCATATTGAGATACATGTATAGATCGCAGAAAATGTTCTTATTAGTAGGCTTCTGTGATGATTTCAACCATATTGTGCACATTAAGGCCAGGTTATACCAGAAAGACACACAGCAAAATGTATCCGCACAGTTTTGCTTAATCAGCCTTGCTAGAGGCAGGTAGACTATGTTTAGTGAAGTACTGTAGCTGGTGAGCTAATGGCTAACACTAGCATTTTTCTATTGTCTCTGTAGGCTACTGTGCCGTTTATTCCCTTGACATTTATTTTCAGAATTGTACGTCATTTTATTCAATAAAGACCAAGAGGATAACACTTTCACTGTCAGTTAGCAAGGTAATTAGCGCAGTCGTTTATGAAACAATAAATTCACACAATTTATTCAATTGAGGGACATATTTATTCCATCGACTTTGGTCTAAATACCTTTTATAGTGCAGATTGTACTCCAAAAAAGGTAGGTTAAATAAAAGTGGTCATCCAGAGGACGTGCTAACAAGTTACGATAGCTTCCGACATTTTTGATTCTCTGGCTCTCCTTTCCCTAAAAGAAGACGGCTTACTAAGTTAATCTTGACGCAAAGAATTTGCATAGAGATTTCATTGAGATTTCACCACAAAACCTAGCTGTTTTGAATGCTGGTTGGATCAGGCCTTGAAGATGAAGAATGAACAGGCTCAGCAAGCAAGGAGCATTTCCAGGAAAGTGAGGGTTGACATGTAACGTAATGTCAGGCTGAAGGAGGTTAAGCCGGACGCCATATCCTTATGAACCAGAGGAAATGGAAATGCAAACCAGTAACTTTAGTTGTCTCCTGTTCTGTGTTCCCTTATTAACTGTTACTTGTAATTTAATCTTTTGTTTTCTTCCTCCTCTTCACTTTCCTTGTGTCAGTCACATTTGAGGCGTGTGGCTTCTTGTTTTGCCAAAACATCCTTTGGCTTCAGCATGGATGTTGAAACCAAAGGATGCATGCAACATGTTGTACAAGTCTGTGAAGACGGACAGGAATTTTTTATTTTTTTTTGCAGTCCTTTGGAATCCTGCAAGGACCACCAAAGATTTTGTGCTTCAAACTCAAATTAATTACAATCTTGAGGATGATCCAATTCCTCTCACACCAACTGCGTGTTTCGGTTCCTCCATTCATGTGTGTGTGCACTTCCTCTCAAGCACTATTTCACATATCTTCGCATGCAATTATAGAAGAGCTTGAATCCTAAAGGCTCAGTGACAGTCATGGGAATCTGAGGCTGCACATCGAACGTAAACTCCCAGTGGCAGTCTGATGAGAGTCCTCCGGCTCTGAACATGTACGGTATAATTTGTAAAGTTGTGGGCCGTGTCACTTCAGAGGAAATGTTCCTCAGTCTCACGCACAGTTTCAGGGTAGAAAGCTGAAACATGAGGTGCCTGGAGGCAGAAGAGGGGGTACATATACTAAAGACATAAGGTGAAGATCCTGTGCCTTGATTTAACAGCTGAAGTTTTGAAAGCCCACTGCATATAAAAGCCTGCCATCAACACATATAATCTCTTAGCTGAGCCCATTGAAAGCTGGGTCCCAGGGGTTAATTCTCCCATCACTCCATGTTTGAATCAACTCCTGACTCACATTGAGATGAAAGCCACAGAGTCCCAGGACCGAGCCTGGACTCCGAAGGCCCGCTGATTCTGGACGACTGGAGCGGATTATTGCATGTTCGTCTCTTTGGACCTCCATCGGGACAGGGAAACTGAAAAGAAAAACAATAATTAGAGATAATTGCATGTGTCCAAACACGGGCGTTAAAGCCCTCCTCCCTCCCATCCCCTTTCGTAGTATGTGAGGTGGAATGAAAGGGACACCCCCCTGTTTTGACAGCTGGGCAGGCGAACATAATTTGTGACAGCTGAACTGAAACGTCTTTAACCGCAGGGACAGACACAGAGAGAAGATTTGGGCTGACTGAGAGAGAAATGGCGAGAGAAAGGAAAGGAAGATCAGAAGGAGAGTTCCTGCCAAAATGAAAGGAAGAAGATGTCAAAGAAAAAGAGACAGAGGAGAACTGGGGAAAAAAGTGATTGCCGTGTTGACGGGTGGGATTTCAGCAGAAAAGGATGAGGGAGGTTTAAAGGGGGGAAATTAGTTACACGCCATAAATTTTGAAGAGAGGAATTTAAAATAACCCACAAAAAAGACTGGACAAGAGACAGCTTAAAATTAAATGTGTGCAAGTGGAAATGTAGAGAATATTTAAACAACAGAGCTCGGCTGAACATGGTGTCATGCCAGGTTTGACACATTGGGTTAATTTGCTGCTCCCTGCAGGTGACCCTTGAACTTTGGGGACACAGGGTCAAATTGGACTCAAAGTGAGACAGCCCAAATCATGTTAGTCTGAGGAGCGGGGTCATGGGTCAGCTCTAAGATTCTCAGTATATAGGCCAAAACAAGGACCATATGTGGACGGAAACACATTTGAACCAAAAATAATAGTGATTTTCCGTCCTCCTCATTTTCTCTCTCTATTCGCCTCTCCTCTTGCCGCGACACATCTCGACCCACCACAGACTTTCTGCCCTAATTCAATAAAGTCGTAAATACTACCGTAACAGCAAATTGACATAATGTTGGCCGTGTGCCCTTTAAATTGTCAGTGACAGAAGTTTTCCCAAAGGTGAAATATTAATACACACACAGGATTTCTTTTCCAAAAATACCCAGCTCCCAAATTCTCCCATGTTTACATTTCTCTGTGCTCCTAATTTTCTGTTAGTGTGAAATGTTATACTTACTGTTGCATTCACTGACAGCGGAGAAATGGAAACCAGGGAGTTGGGAAGGTAATCCTTATGGGACAACACTCAGTCAAAAGAAGTAAGTCTCTGTCCTTTCACTTTCACCTCATATAAGTCGGAAAGCTCCTTTAATCATCTGAGTAAATCACTGATTAATCACCTCTCACACAGTAAATAAACCAACCATTAATAAATCCTCACTATTTGCTAAACTCTGTATTGCCGTTTCTTACACTGCAGCAACAAATAGAAATGACTGAGATGTGACCCCCCCCCCCAAAAAAAATAAAAATGCATTCAAATTATTAAATCACATTATTATATCACAATCTTTGCAGTATATCAGGCTGAGCATTAGGTCATCCACTCTGTAAATAGTGAGAAAAAATGAGCACAAGGTTCATGTAAGAAGGAGGTTGTGAGGATTAATGCTCTCCTTTTTGTAATTCACCAGCAGGTTCAAAATTTAAAGTCATATTACACTTGATTCAACACATTTGTTTCGTAGAAATGGGTCTGTTATGAATTGCTTTATTGTAATGTTTATTTCAGTATTTACATTTTTTATGTATCTATTGCAATATAAATTCAAATAAGATAAGACTTTAATTGATTCCTGGGGAAAATTCAACATATAGTAGAGACAAGCTAAGAGACAATATATGATAAAAGAAATGTAATAAGAAAGTAAAGAAATTAGAAAGATTACATTAAAGAAAAGATGTACTGTACCTATAAATATTTACAATACTGTAGTTCTGACTATAAAGGTGGCATCCGAGTTTTCCATTGGCTTTTTGTTGTTTTTTATTCTTTTGCCTTTATTTTATTTTATTTCTTAAAAACCTCTCTGTAGCTCTCTAGTTTCATTTTTCATGTTTTATTACACAACCCTGAAAGCTCACTGTGTGATTCAAATATATTTTTGACACACAAGAACGTTTTCCTGCAATGAATCTTCCGTATAATATCCCACATTTAAAGCCTCATACTTGTTAAAGTAATACACCATTCTGATGAGAACTAAAGCCCCTTATCATACAAAATGAAATACTGTTCATTAACGTATAGGAACTCTTTTTCCACATTACATGTCCTCCTGCAGTGTGGCAAAGAAAGCACTGACCCTTACAGAAGACACATGTCATTGCACTCAGAATACAGTTAAGTCCACTGCGGTTGCCCTCATAACACATGGGCCTACTATGTGGTTATTTCCAATAACGCAGCAGATGAAGCTGACCTTGCTGTGCTCTCCATGAATGAGCTGAACACCTGCTCCTTGAGGGGCAGCCTGAGGTGAGATGGAGTAGGAGTTTAGCCGTAAAAAATGTACGGGGGAAAGTTATCAGAGCCCCCTCTTTGATAACTTTCCCCGAACATTTTTTGGAGATGACTTTATCTTACAGTGGTTGGCTTACAGTCAATATAAAGAAGAACAAATGTTAATTGTAACTGATAACCTAACCCTAACCCTAACAGGGACAGTCATCTCAGCCTCTGTGTGTGTGTGTGTGTGTGTGTGTGTGTGTGTGTGTGTGTGTGTGTGTGTGTGTGTGTGTGTGTTTTCCATGCCAGTGAGTGAATATTTGCATACGTGAGCGTGTCTCCAAGTACACGTACCTGTGAATTTGCATGTGCATATGGTGTGTGTTAGAGAGAAATGGCATTGTGTTCTTTTGTTTTGTGTGTGTGTGTGTGTGTGTGTGTGTGTGTGTGTGTGTGTGTGTGTGTGTGTGTGTGTGTGTGTGTGTGTGTGTGTGTGTGTGTGTGTGTGTGAGGTGTTCCATATGAGGATGAGTATGTAAATAGGTTATTATGCCAAGGAGGTCTGCAAATCATTTCCTGTGGGCTGAATATTTATCCGATCCCCTTGAGGTTAAGACATTGCAAACTTGTCTGCTTGTGTGCGTGTGTGTGTGTGTGCGTGAGTGTGAGTCGGTGCGCGTGCTCCCAAAAGGAAGCTAGAAGAAGGGGGACAAAAAGACAAGATTGAACCTGTATTTTCAGCATACAAAAGCTGACAATTTGCATTTTTTTTCCACCACAAGTTGCACAATAACAAATGTGAGGACTTTAATCTGAAAGTGACCGGTCCAATCAATTCCAGAGTGTTTGTCCAAAAACAGTGAAAACACTGAATGTGTGTGTGTGCAGTGTGAATCTCTGGGTGCATGCGAGTTCACACTGCATACACACTACGACCAGTAGCCTAAACTACAGCCTACCTTTCATGCACAGGCACAGACCTGCTCGCTGGGTGGTGACACTGCTGGCGAGCGAACTAAAAACTGCAAACGACAAAAGCTGCAACAACAGGAAGATAATTCAGATTTGATTGGTTTCACGTGTTCTTCATAAACAACAAAGTTTTCCTGTGCCTCCAGCGTGTTTTCCTGCAAACATGGAATCCATTTGTCCCCCGTCTTCATGCCCTGTAGTTGCACAGGCTCTTACGTAGCACACACACACACACACACACACACACGCACACATACACACAGGGAAATGAAAGCAGGCACACAGAGCGAGCCCACCACTGTGGCACTTCTTTTGATGTACGGTCAGGAACTTATTTTCAAAACAGCCACTTTCAGCTGCTAAAAATAATCACGAGGGACTCGGAGAGGAATATGTGACTGAGGCTCGCCAGGTCTGCCTTTCCCGTCAAAATAATGTCCTGACAGAAGCCTGTGTCCTCCCAAGTCATTTTGGTGGAGAGTTTCCCCCAGATACATCCAATTCCACGCATGCATGTGACATTTAAAGGGTTGATCCACTCAAATATAAGAAAACAGACTGGTGTCAAACCATAACTTTGGGTTTTTTAGATATTTGTCTCTGAGAGTAAATTAAGTTTTTTTGTGGCTCACATTTATAAAAAAAAAAAAAAAGAACTTTAAACAAAAAACTTTAACAGCAACTTTTTTTTCTCAAGAAAGTTTTTTTTGGGATAATACACAGTTTGTCAAGTTTTCCACAGATACCTTTACCTTCAAGAAGTGGTTCTCAACCAGGGGGTCGGAGACCCCTACGAAGGGTCACAAGATGGTCATACCAGCTACAATATTTTAAAAAAATGAACATAACTGAATAATTTCAGATATACAAATCCATGTTTAATATTCCATACTTTTCTGCGGTCTTCGCTTCTTTTTTTGAAAGCGAAAACTGGAAAGTTTGACTTCTTTAAGCCTCTCACTAAGTATATACTGTACATGCCATTGGACAAGATGTCACAAGCACTTTGTATTATGGGGTCTAAAGCAGAACCATTGCCTGAGTAGTGAGGAAAAACATGTATTTGTGTAATAAAGGTAAACCAACCCTGTAGCATAAGCTTACATAATGCAAAAGAAAATGCATGCACTGCTTGGTGCTGATAATTCACTAAATAAGGTAACAATTACAAAGGTATAAAACTCTGAAACCACCACCCGTTAGCTAATGCCCTGCAGCCAAACATGGAACAACATTTTCTTTCATTTTTAGCTGAGAAAGTTTCAACATTTTGTGAAAATGTGAAGAATTTCCATAATAGTTCTATTTGAAGCAATAGTGCATGGCATGAAGAATCATGGAGTATTTGGAATTTTACTCACATGTGAAAAAGATGATCAGTCAGACAGTGTGAAATAAATTAGATGATTTTGAGATTTTAATGCACTTTAAAGCCAATACATACATATATATATATATATATATATATATATATACACACACATATATGTCTTATGTAGAATATATACTGTATATATAATATACATAAAATATAGCTGTTATATATATAATATCTATTTAAAATATAGATATTATATAAATATATATACTGAATTTAAATAATGCTATAATAATAAATAAGGGGAAAATGAAGACTTCTGTGTATGTTAATTAAAATGTTGGACTGCTGCTGAAACAAAATTGACTCTAAATGTTTTTCTTTATAAGTTTTTACACTGTCATAATATGTTATGTGTCTCTTTTTGGCAGTCAAGACAAAGCCCTTTGTTGAGTCCAGTGTTACAACAGAATATCCTGACACAATGAACTCAAATTGCAGTTCAAACACCAACTTCAGCTGTTTGTGAGTTGTAGAGGCCAAGCCTTCTCGGTCTTATTGGCATGCAGCATATGGGAGGAAGGTGGTGTAACAATGCAAACACAATGGCTCGGTCCACTCACTGCCAAGCAAGGTCAACGCTAATTACTCTAGTCTAATCGTGATTTCCAGGGATTATCTGACCCCTTTGGTATTTTTGATTTCAAAAGGAAAAAGCCATCTCAGATGTAGTTTCCAAATCCGTCCACAAATGTTTAGCTGGGAGCACATGTGGTTCAGGGAGAGGGCCTCCAGCTCAGGAACCTCCTGCACAATCAAACCACTTCAGTGGCTTCACAATGCACGCTCATCCTGGAAAAAGAAAACACGTGACAAAAAAACCCAGACTGAGAGAGAAAGACTTGGCCCAGTCCAGCAGAGATGCAGAAACACCTGTTGCCCTCACAGAGAGCTTTCATGTGATAGAGTAAACTTCACGAACTCTGTTTTTCATTTGCAGTATTGAATTATTATTATTATTATTATTATTATTATAATAGAAAGCAGAATGATGTATCAGGACATATTGTAGGCTTCCGAGTCATTTCAACATTTCTTTTGTGGGCCAACATACTTGTAAATAATTCATTGTTATTGCTGTTTTTACTTAAAGGATGGAAATAATAACGGTTTTTTCTTCTTCTTCTTCTTCTTCTTACTATTATTATTATTAACCGCATAATTACTGCTAACCTATCTTCATAACCTTAAAACTCATATCAGGACTCACGTTCTCGTGGGACTTTGTGGGCGACTATTTCCACTTTTTTCACCCGTTCTCTTTTATTTCGGAGTTGTTATCGTTCAACATGTTCCGTAATACTTTCATAAATCGTCTCCAATGCTCCAGAATGGTGAAATAATGGGCCCTGCTGTCGGCCACCCGCATTTTACTGTGCTGTAAAAATAATGAAAGTCATATTGCGCTGCGGTTTCAGATCTGCAGTATACGGACCAAAGTTTGAAGGAGGTCCTAAATTGCTATGAATTTTCAATTTTTGTAAAGTTGTTTGGGAGTGCTCGTGCTTTTTGGAGCAAAGCCGGCTGTTAAAAAAAAAAATATATATATATATATATATATATATATATATATATATGTGCGTGTGTGTGTGTGTGTGTACAGTGACATGTCATCTCTCCTTCAAATAAAAGAGTTCATTAACTCGTTCCTGAGGTGTAGTTATTTCTATTCGGGAAGCACCGGTAATAACACAGAACCCACCAAGCTTTTATTTTTTATTTTTTTTAGATACAAAATATAGTCCCAAATGTCAAAGATACATTCGCGTCTGTTGTAAATATTTCATTTTTAATCTACATTATTGCCCTTTTTTCTTTTTTTAATTTGCAAAAAGAAAAAAAAAAACATTTGACAACAAACATTTTGTTTTTCTCTTCCCCCCTCCCATACTTCATTTACACATAATAATTAGATATAGTGGGGGGAAAAAAAGAACATTTATGTATTTTTATCATTAGAAAAAGTTTTAACCATATAAATCATTTTTTCCCCACCATAAAGCTCCTGATTCGATCACAATTAAATTAGCAAACCATTTCATTTAATAAAAATAATTTACCAATGAATTCAAAAACACAGATGTCTTTCAGGATTATTATTTGTTTTTATGTGTCTTAATGTCTGTTAATCGTCATCCATTTGGCGTTGAACACCAAAGCTGCATGCAGTCGTGTTTCTGTGCTCCACCTTCACACAAATCATTCGTTCACAATGTTATTGATTGATGTTATTTCACGTGTCGATTTAAGACTGCCAACAACAGGCCGTTTGTTTGGTGGGGGGGGGGGGAGTACAAAACGAAGACTTTATAATTATAATTAGTTCATTCATTATCAACAAAAAAAGTTAAAGTTTAAAGTTGGTTTCTGGCGAGTTCATTCGTGTGGCAACCTTTTTAACAAAAAAAGTCCATTTACATTTGTTCTGTGAGACAAAAGACACATAAATAAGATTATAAAAAGGTTTTTAAAAAAAGTTACAAAAATAAGATGAAGTTCATTAAACTGGGGGAAGAAAAAGTTACGAAGTTATGAATAAACATTTCCAAATGTAATCTAACAATCGGCAGTGATGAACAAGCGAGATTTAAACCCTGATTTGAACGAGAAAATAATTCTTTATTCATTGTAAACGACATATATTATTATTATTATTATTATTATTATTATTATTATTATTATTATTATTATTATTATTATTATTATCCCGTACCTGACCTGACCCTGAGAGAAGGTGTGTTGATTTCCTCAGTGTTTCTGCCCCCGTGTGGTGCAGTGACACTTGTGTTTGTCCTGCAAACACAACCGACAGTAAACGCCTCACTAAACTGTTAGAGAGTTGAAGGATCCTGCAGGAAAAGGGGGAATAAACATGACATTAATCTTAATCCGAGTGGATTACTGGCCCAATTATGACCGATGACCTGTTATTATTATCATCACCATTAAAATTATAGACATATAATATAATAATGACATATTGAGATTGGTTTATGTTCAGGCGATCATCCTCTTTAAACGCCACGTACAAATATGAGAAAAGCTGCCAACATGTTAACAACTACAATTAATTGAGCATCATGATCCCCCCCCACCTCACCCCCCCCTCCTTCTAAAGTTAATGTTTCTCCTTTTCTTAAAGTATCCCCGTTTGTGTCAGGCAACAGTGGCTGTCCACAGTCCCTCTGCAAACATTTAATGGGCATGTACTATAGTGGTTTCTGCAGCTGAGAGACAACAAGCACTGGATAAATGTGTGTGTTTGTGTGTGTGTGTGTGTGTGTGTGTGTGTGTGTGTGTGTGTGTGTGTGCGTGTGTGTGTGTGTGTGTGTGTGTGGGTGTGTGTGGTAGTGGTGGTGGGGGATTGGTGGGTAGTATATCTCTAAGTTTCCAGAACCTTAGAGCCCTCAGATAGAGCCGAGTTTGTCCATACATTTCCATTTTAATGAGGTTTTCTTCCAACGGAGCCTCATTTTAGTGGATTGTATGACTTCATACATAATTATGATGGTAATTGTACATGATGACAGCTGTGAGAGGAAAGTGAAACCTATAAGCGAAGTCTAGCTGTGGAACGAAACGCAGGGTGAAATGGAAGTTTTGTTCTACAGGACATTTTATCGAAGCAGTTTAACATGTTAGCAAGAAAGAGAAGGAGTTAGAGGAAGAGCTCAGAAAGACACGACATTCTGAGCAAGTGTCAGGATGGGCTGATGTCAGATTGTGTTATTGTGCTAAAGGGAGGGTAGATGTCTTCACATGCAGGTGGAGGTGAACAGGTAGCTTTGGTCTTGTCATCCTCTGACTTCTCAATCCTATAAGGAATTAAAGAACATATCTCAGGCAGGCTGGATGTAAGAGGAGAGCTACTGGCTCGTATCCATGTGTTTACAGACCCAATTGGTTATGCTTAAAGCGCACGTTAAGGAGCCGATTGCCCTTAAAAAGAAAACAATGAGGCTGAGCAATTTCTCCCTTGATAATTCCTATATTTGGCATTAACCCGTGGAAACACACTGAAACAGGTCAGAAGTTGTGACAACATAAGTGAGAGCTGGTGAGCAGAGCATGTGTTCATATGATCAGGGCAGCAGTTTACAGTTATCCTAGGTTAACTGTATTATTCCTGCTGTCTGCTTTTATTAAAGCGAATTACTTTCCTGGAAACCTGCTGGGAGTAATTGTCTCAAAACAATAAAAGAAAGTGAAAACTTGTAACTTTCCACTAATGGAGTGCAGCTTTGGGTTTTGTAGAAACCTTGTCTGTTTAAGGATATTTGATTGGATTTTTTAAATAAATGGGATCGTGCAATTAGTGGAATTAAACCTTTCTTTTGTGACAATACACAACGTTATGTTTGCACCTCCAAAGATGGTTTAGAACCAGGTGTGAAAATATGATATAAAAAAAAAAATCATGCTTTTCTACAAAGCATATATACACTGTAAAATGGTTTTGATATGACGTCATACCGTTGGATCAGCACAGAGCAGGCCACATGTTGAATAGACTGCAGTGAATGTCAACACAGCTAAGGGTGATTAAATGAGAAGTTGGGAAGTTATTTTGGTCTTAATTGTTCTCATTTTATTGACAAAAGGCTCATTTTAGTTCGTGAGAAGCCTAAGAGAGTGTTACACTGATTGTGTCTTTTCAACATGTTCCCTCTCTTACAGTAACTAAACAGTTTTAGTTTGGGTCTTTTTGCTACTTTTCTAATCTCAAGTTGGCGTCGCCTCAGTGTGTTCCGATGCACTTTTTTGACCAACTCGGGGAGACCGGTCAGTCCGACTGCCTTTTCTGCCAACGGTCAGCCATCGGACACACCAACCCGATTATCAGCCATCAAACAGTCTGGCCAAGTCCGTGACTCAAATCTGTTTGTGTGTTCCGTCAGTCAGGGGAGCCGTCTGCATCCATTTTGGCCGATTTGACATGTTGAATCGGCCAGTGGGCAGTCGGACTCAATGATCAATCTGATTGGTGGAGTGCCAGTCTTTGACTAGCAAATCAGTGCACGAGAAAACCAGAGCTGACGACACCAGTATCTTCTTATTACTAGCCATCGTATTTTCTTCTTGACTACTAATAACACACTCTGATGAAAACAATGACTGACGACAGAGTGCTCTCTGTTCTTTAGGTCTAGAAAGATGTTCTTGCTAGACATTTTTGGTTTTCATTTTTTGGGCTGCAATACAGATTAGCTGTGCATGTTCTCGAACATGCGCAAAACGTACGCTCAAGTCGGCGTTGCTTTGATGTGTTCGAGGCACTTTTTAGAGAGACAGGAGCCGACTGATTGGTCCAACTGTGTCAAAGCCTTTAAAGGTTTGTGCGTCCTTAAAAGTTGAAGCAATATATTTAATGTAAGCACTGTTCTCTACCTGCTTTTACTGTGGTGTGCTTCTGTGCAGTGAGCTGAGCTGTCTTCTTCTTCTGCTGTGACACAGCATCATATGAAGGACAGGCTGCATGGACGTGGCACTATGTACCACGACTAGTTGATTTTATGCCGCTTAACGTAAAAGAATGTCCCGTTGTTGGCAGGTCAAGCAGGAGATGATCCCAAACATGCAGACACTGGTGAGCCTGAAAGAGGAGACGGAGATCATGATGGGGCCCAGCATTTGGGTCCAATCAAAGTGTTTGGTAGTGATGACTTGGTAGTGATGCCAGCCCATGGTGGTGAAAGTGACACCCACAAGGGATAGGAACACTCCTGAGAACAGCAGGAGGCTTCCAGTCTTCTTACCGTCCAGCAATCTGTGTAATTGACATGGGCGTGGGGTTGAGTCATCGGGTAGCCCGCTGTGGGATTTCTAACTCTGTTGGTGTCCCTTACAGGCCTTTGCACCACCAGGTCAGCCCAGAATCCTTGGTCCATGAGTCCCCTGGGTGCAAATTCCAAGTGGGCCACGCTGCCTCTCACAGTGAAGTCAAACGGAATCAACACTCAGTATCTAGAAAGACACTTACCAGCCAAGAGGACACGTTATCAGTTATCCTGACTGCCCTTGACTTATGTTGGCAGGGGATAGGAATATTGTGTACCTAAAACCAGTAAACAATAATAAGAACATTGTGTACCAGTATCACTGTCCATTTTCAAATGGCAACTTTTTTTTTAAGCATGTTTGCATGAACTCATGTGGACAACTGTTGAATAAAGGCTGCATGCACAAAGGAGTGTGGGCTGGTGAATTAAGGCAGAAAGATTTGTTTATATAAATGATGGAACAATAGTTATCATCAACCCATACGCCTACACAATAAAACACAAGCGTGCCGTCAAATGATGCACTACAATGAACTCCCTATACGGTTCATATTTTAGTCAGGTATGAGACATGTCCCCGGTCCCCAGTGAACACAACGTGAGTATTAAGACCATGCGTGGCTGTGTTAGCTCAGTTGGTTGAGCACGCACACATGTATAGAGGTTTACTCCTGGACGTAGCGGCCGAGGGTTTGACTCCGACCTGCGGCCCTTTGCAGCATGTCATTCCCCCTCTCTCTCTCTCCCCTTTCATGTCTTCATTGTCCTGTGAAAATAAAAGCTTGATTCCCAAAAGAATTATTTTTAAAACAAAAAAAGACCATGAGAGAATATTTTGGTAGAGGCACAAAATGATTCCTGCACGCATGGAACGTGATCCGAAGTCCACCTTGTCACATATCATTTCACACACACACGCTATGCATAACTTATCTGCGACAGGCAGCTCATACTGCAATAGTTGAACAGATCAGTCTAGCATGTTAAGTGGAGGGGCTTAAAAACACATCACGCTATACGTGTTACAGTCAGAGGTTAAATGAGCTCCACACAAAGTGAAACCCACACGGAATACGCAGTTGAAAGAGCCTTAACACTTCACACAGGGTGTCTGCTAAAGCTGCCTGTTCCTTCAGTGCATGGCAAGCCGTACTCTGTATTAGTTTTATTCTCCTTCTATGGTTGTGTGACAAAGCTGAATTTCTATTAGACTTGCTATCTAACAATAGCCTGGACAGCAATTGTCCACAATAGTCTCATGTAGTAGCAGCCTACCTAATGTGTCTCCTCCATGGGCTGCAGCAGAGCAAACAGCTAGACATGTGTGTGCGCGCTACAGTAAAAAAACAAGTATGTTCATGAATTTTTAATTCCGAATGCAAACACTGTGACATGCAAACATGTTTTCAGTTGAATTTCATAGCAGTCTGCTTTTCTCCCAGTGGACAGCTAGCATTGCACATCCGCACTGTATTGCGTGTAACAAGCATGCCAATGTGGAAAGCAGGATCATATGCAGCTTATGGCAAAGCAAAACAAAAGGTCTTCAGAGGGAAACAAGCAAGTATCAGATCTAACCTGTGTTTCTGTGTCTTTGAATGTGTGTGTGTGTGTGTCTGTCTGTCTGTCTGTCTGTCTGTCTGTCTTCATGTTTACCATAGCCTCAGCTCATTTCACCTGGCACTAATGAATAAAGGGACAGACAACTATACAAAGAATCCATACAAGTGCAGTGTTTAAAGAATCCCCCAGAATTGAAGCTGCACAGATTCTTTCAATTACCAACTCCAAATATTTATGGACTGAACATTTCCTCTCTGGAAAGAAGGAGAGTTGTGTGTGTGTGTGTGTGTGTGTGTGTGTGTGTGTGTGTGTCCTGTTGACACACACTGGGGGTGTATTGATCCCCTGGGCTTAAGCGTTTTTCACATCTCTGCCACCATCCTTTTAAAAGCACATCTGTCCAACATCTATACAGCCTATACAGTTTTTTTTTTCTTCTTTTTTTTTTTTTTTTTAGAAATTTTTTTTTAGTTTTTTTTTTTTAGCAGCTACATGTCAAGCTGGACACACCGCAAAAACCAGGGCGACGGACACTCACCACCAACGGTCTCCCTGGTGAATCAGTCAGGGCCTTTAGGTGTCTAGAAACCAAGGCTTGTCTTTTCTTGTCTCTCCCTCTGCATGAATGAGAGATAAGGGCACTGTTCACCCTGTTCCCTCCATGTAAATGGTTCCCTTGTCTCTCTACTTCTGTGTGAACGGTGTCCTGGTCTCTTCACCATTTGTTTAAAAAGTGTCCTTGTCTCTTTTCCCATTGTTGAAATGTTGTCCTTGTCTCTCTCCTTTTCTGCGAACTAGTGTTGTAGTCAAGACCACCTAAACCAAGACCAAGTCATGACCAAGACCAATGTGTATCGAGACCGAGATAAGACCGAGACTTTGAGGAGTTGAAGACCAGACCATTGCGACAAGAGTCCCACACTGCATGACACGATAAAATGTGGAAAATGCTAATAGGCCCATTACAAGAAACACCCACAGAAAACTTTCGTCTTCTTCTTCATTTTATTTATATTTTATTGCCATTAGTGTATCATGAGAAATGCATCTTTATCTGAGACAAGGACCTTTAAAAAGTGGTCTTGAGAGTTGAAATTTTCTTATATATCACTTTTCTAGTCTTACCGCCTACTCCAAGCACTTTTACATAGTACAGGAACCATTCACACGCTGTGGCTGCTGTACAAGGTGACACCTGCTCATCAGATAAACACATTCACACTTCAATGACACAGGTTTCAAAGTCTTGAACTACCAACCTTCCAAATGGCAGGCAACCGCTTTACCACTGAGCCACAGCCACCCTAGGCTCTCTCCTCTTCTTCGTCTATGTTTCAAGTATATATCTACAGTACCTAATTTAATCATTCTGATTTTCCACATTATAGTTTGATGATTTTTCCTCCCCATACTGTATGTATTCTGTTATGCTTGTGCATGCTGAGAAGCATTACAGTGGCAATGACAATAAAGGTGGGCAAAAGGATTACTGTTTTAGGATTTAGAATGTGACTATTTCTCAGTGATCCCCTCCCCCACACACAAACACACACACACACACACACACACACACACACATACATGCTTACCATGACAAATAGCCTGTGACGTGCCTCTGTGGACATGGCACGAAAGGGTCCACTCCCTCTCCCAAGGGCTGAAAATGAAATGGAGTCTGCCAGTTGACGGGACTATAAGTGTCTCCGCACTGGATCCTTTCACCTTTCTAGCAGTGGTCAGGAAACATTGAAATCACAACAGTAGTATTTCTGTTTATGTCTGTTTGCAGTTGCCGTGTATCAGCAGTACAGTTATTACAGTTCATCATCTTTACCTAACCGCAGGCTTTACAGTACATCTCACCTGACTCAGTGTCTTGAATGTGCAAAAGAAGCAGAGGGGTGAAGGTATACATATACAACTGGTAGCTGTGAATCTAACCAAACAGAATTCATGGTTTAATTATTTCCTGATACAACTGAAGTCCTGGTAATGTAGAGAGTGATGAAGACAGGAAGACCCTCTATGTAAACGATGGAGACAGAGACGGAGGTGGAGCTTACAGTGTGAATATTTCATTTATTTCATTCATAGTCATTTCTTGCTCCAGGAGACATTGAAAGACTAAATTCAGGCTTTTTTTCCAAAAACCTAGTCTAGTTACTACTAGTACTAATACGGTAACTCAGTGAAAATGTATCACACTTTGCAAAACTATCCACACGCAGTGGAGCGGAGGAGGGTCTGGCTAGTCTACACAGTATTCTGAGATGGAAGAAAATCGTGCTCTGGTTTATTGGCATTTCTTTCAACCAATCACAATTGCAATTGCTGGCACTAAATAGTTGTGCGAGAGAAAACTCAGATTGGAAAGATAGTGTAGCTAGCTGTCTGGATTTACCCTGCAGAGATCTGAGGAGCAGTCAACAATAGTCCTCATAAATCCATTGGAGTGTAAAAGGCAGACACAAAGAAAGCGGAAAGTAACGGACATCAGCAAAAATACATGCGTCCGCGGAATTTACTGCGGCACCGGAGCAATCCCAAAGTGGAATGTCGAGGATATAGACTACAGAGGCCGCAAATCGGGCCAGGGGTGTTGTGGGAGGGGGGTGGTTAGGGTTAATGGTTCATTTTGATCTCAGCTACACACCTGTATATATTATTATAGTATATTTCTTGATTGCATCTTGCCAATGCGATGACAAAACTGTTCACACACAGATAGAAATATAAATACCTGGCAAAGTACTCAAAACTGTCTCTGTGGTATTTTCTGTTAAAGTTTTTCTTTACAATAGCTCACTTGTGTTTCAAGAATAACATTTATTTAGATTGCTAGATTAATTAGATTGCTTAGATATATTCTCAGATTGGCCCTTCAGATATGTTCAGGACATATTTCATAGATAAAAGCCAAGATGACGACCACAAATGGTCTTCTCTTTAGGCTGAGTTGGATGTTAAGGCTTCAGAGAATGCAGAGACGGTAGTCTGTGGATAGTTTCTGGATTTAATATAACTGCAAAAAATATACAAACAAAAGGAGTCCTGGATACAGCAGGCAAAAAATAATCCAGAATGAAGTTGAAAGACAAAATAGAAAACACAGCAACACACTGAGACTAACCGGGAAGACTCACACTGATCTGACACAAGACAAGGGCAACACAACGACTAATTTCACAGGGTAACATGAGGCAGGTGACACAAGGTGCGGGGAAACAGCTGAAAGACATCAGACAATCACAGAGGCAGGAAAACAAAAAGACAGGACGTAAAACAAGACAAGGGAAGACAGAAAAAGAGACTACCACAATAAAACAGGCAGCAGAACAAAATATAAAACCATAACAGCCTGAAAACAGTGTGCAAGTTATTATTTTTTAACATTGAGCAAGTGTTTCTGAGCAGATTATTGTTACCCAGCCTCTGTTTTCATGTCTATATTCTACTGTCACAATCAAATTACGGCAAAAATAATCTAATCAAACACGGACACACACATACGTTTTGTATGCTGTATGATTGATTTATTGATTGATTGATTTATTGATTGTAAAGCTGGCGATCTGCCGATGTCAGCCAGATTAAAGCAGTTTGTCCAAATCCTTATGTTGTGAGCAATTCCCTGTCAGTTCTGTTAACAGTGAATAGTGTTCGTGTTATTTATTGCCAGAAGGAAACAGTTGACAGAGTTGTGCTTGCTGAGTGGAAAATGCGACAGATGCCTTTGGATGTGAGTCTGACATGTTCCGGGTTTGAGTTATTCTAAAGAGGTCGTCTCGGTTTTTGGAGCGAGCAGGAGTAGCAGGGGACAAGAATTCATATTAATGCAATAAACTTACACCATCCATGTTTGTTCAGATGGTTTTTTCTCGTGGTGAAGAGGGAGATCAAATGGGCACATCAATTGTAAATTGTCCATGAATGTTACTGATGTGGGGCTCGCTCTCTGTATTGTAGAATAACTCAACTCTATGGCTCCAGTGAGCCTTTGGACAAACATCACTGTGATGGTGGACAACAAAGACTAAATGCTCCCTCTGCTCTGACTGTTTCACGGAGCTGATTCTGACGTTAAGAATCTCTCAATGGAGACACAGATGGCTTGACCATTCCACTACAGAGTGGTATCAATCTTCTCATCTAACTCTTGGCAAGAAAGCAAATAACGTCAAAGTATTCCTTTAAATTCCCTTAATCCCATTTCTCTTTAGTAGCCTGCTACCTGTACAGCCCACACACTCACATTCACACAGCCTATCAAGTTGTATGAAATGCCTGGCCACACGCAAGAGTCTACATATGGACCAACACAGTTTTTGGATAGGACTTCAGCTCACATGTCTCACTTTGGCCTGTCAGAGAACATCATCATACACAGGAGACCTCAAGATCTCTTCCTCTTCTTCTGAGTGCAGTGGACGAAGAAATTGAAAGGCAACACTGATGACACTCACATGTAGCTGTGAAAAGGCAGCTCTGACGGTGTATTTCAAACAGCATGGTGGAGGTTTTCAGCCAGAGGGACACAAGGCATGACTGAGTGTGTAAATATGCACAAGTTGTTGATGTAGTGCTGAGTGTATACGCACGGTCACGCATACATCCTCCTAAGCAAAGCACTGTATGAGGCCCTCCCAGTGCAAACAGCACATTAGTAACACATGTATGGTGGTGTCTTCAAGCTTTGTTTCCGTGCCCTATCCTCCTGCATATGGAATATGTTTATTTAAAAAAATATGTATCTTTTGTACTATTGCAACTTTTGACTTTTCAGCCTGCAATGTTTTATCATAAAATCTGTATGTTTTGGGGCAATTTAGATGGTTTTAAAGGGCCAGTTCACCCAAAGACAGTATCACTGAGTGCTACAGTATATCTGTCAATTTAGTATGGTTTTCAAATGTTTCAAGCTTTCCATTGAATTTATATTAAAGGTGCCCTGCCACACAAAACCGTTTTTACTTGAATTCTTTTGAAATATGTTAGGTCCATATGTGTTATGTTGTGATTGTGAAAATGAACTGCTACCTCCTCTGTCAGCTCTAGCCACTAAAAAGAAATAAGAGGAGAAATCAGGCCAATTACAACAGCTGGTCAGTCTGATGTCATGTTGCCTGAGCTCATTACTATTCATGAGCTCGACCAGTTGCGCTGGGTAAAGAATATTAATAGCCACGCTGTCATTGGCTAGCTGTTACCCAATCAGAGTCAAGCAGCTTAGCTTGTTGAATATTAATGAGAACTGGCACAAATCAAGCCGAGTCTTCCTGCAGGCTTTCTATACCACGCTAGAATGGCTTGAAACAAGGTAACCAAGGCATTTATTCCACCAAAAAATTTTACAGTCCATGGTCGAACTTCAGACATTACCACAACGTAATAAAATACATGTGGCAGGGTACCTTTAGGGGCTAGAAACTAGAAATGCGCTATATAAGAACAGTCCATTTATATTTACCTTTAAAGCACACATAAAATAGTGTTCACACAAGCTTTGTACTGTAGATTCAAGTGAGGGGTAGTTTTTTTTTGTACTGTTGAGTCTTTTACATGAAATTTCAGTTGCAGTGAACTCAAAACAATTATCATTGAAGCTCATATAGTCACACAAAAATCTGTCTAAATGGAGAAACACTGTAGCTCTTTTAGAGAAAAATACATTTTTGAGAGATCTGACCCATCAACTCATGACTTCTTGATTGGACTTGTGCTTTCCATGATGACCCGATAACGCAAAGGAGAAACTCAGGTGGACATCATGGCCTCTGCAAGAGAAAACCTGCTCTCCTATTTTCAGATTCATGATTCTAAGCTCAAGCATCAGCATATTTGTTCATTTTAAAAACAGCTTTCACTTTCTTAAAATTCTTTTTAACTCATGCTCTATCAGTAGTCATCACTTTTGGAGGTATTTGGTCATAAAAATTTAAACTATAAAATGATTGGGAAAAATTGAAATTTTTTAATTGAAGTCATCCGGATACAATGACTTGGAACCATGAATGTACGCATGTACAAAAATGCGTGTTGATCGAAGCCCTTTGGTAGCTCAGGACATGCCACACAACCGCAACGTCGCTACTTCAACACCAACCTATGACTTTGTAGCAAAAAATAAAAATAATCTTGAAAAAAACATAATCTTGATGGAAGCTCTTACTATATCTGCATGGTGAGGCTAAAAGAAACTACACAGAACACTCTTAGTCTTTTTAATATATTTGTATATATTCATATATTACACATTTAATACAGGCACAATGAGAAATCATAAAGTAGAGACACAAAGTGGCTGAGATATTGGTAAAAATGTACAATTTATGAGAATCATTTATACAATTTTTCTTTCTTTAAACTCTGTTCAATACAACATATAAAGAAAGATGGGATGGGTGAAAGTGACGAAAAAAAAAGAACCTTGTAAGTTTATTTTGCACGTTTTGTTGGGACAGCAAGAACCAGCTTGCTAATACGGAACACAATTACAGAACGTGTTCTTATTTTTTTTTAATGCATTTGGCTCATCTGACCAAAACCGCTGATATAATTAAGAAAAACCACAGAGCAACATGTTCTCACTGTACAAATGTCTGGTGCTAAAATCTGATGATTTTATGTAAACTCATTCATTTAAAACATTTGGCTGATTAAAGTCCAGAGTGAGATACAAAATTTAAGTTCATTCCATCATCCATTTAAGATGAATGCCTGCCTCTAGATTATTATCAAAGGTTTGGGTCTTAAACCCGACTCATACAAAACATTTAAAACTTGCTGATAATCACCCTGGCCAGATATGAAATCAAATAAATGATCAAGTGAGAAATCAAATTAATCAAGTATGGATATGAGTTTAAATCACCTGCAATCCAGTCAGTTAAAAAGCGGACAGTAAAAAATAAGCCTGGTGTGAAAAGATATTTCCTAAAATCTTATCTAAGAGGTCAGTTGGCCACATGGTGCACAGTGTACGAAACTCCCGCCCTAAAAAGTTTCAGCAATTTTCAATCAAAGCTTCCAGGAAACTAACTAATCATCACACGCCACATACCAGCACATTTACCAATTTTAGGATCATTACATGGTTGAGGTCAATGTAAAACATAGAAATACTCCATTAAGGAGCACAACAGCCTCTGCAGCAGCAGCCTTC
The DNA here is from genome assembly GCA_013375575.1 of Percina caprodes. Taxonomy (NCBI): domain Eukaryota; kingdom Metazoa; phylum Chordata; class Actinopteri; order Perciformes; family Percidae; genus Percina; species Percina caprodes. The sequence goes on from JABXJD010000016.1 coordinate 2,683,703, forward strand.
ATTAGTAAAAGAGTGAAGAATAAAGCACCAAGAGTCAAACGTGGACCTATTCCATCCATCCATCCATCCGTTTTCCATACCCGCTTGTGCTGTTTATAGTTGCAAAAGTTTTATCCCAGCATGCACTGGGTGAGTGGCAAGACAGGCCAGTTTCAAAGAGCAATGGCAGAACTGTGCCACAATATCTAACCCCAATCAACAACACTGGCTTACTGAGTGTCGAGCAGCTGCGAGAAGGCATTACAATCATTAATTTGGCCTTACTGTGCTATTGCTACTCACCTACAGTACATCATAGACTGCACAGTGAGTGTGTGAGGGGCTAAGTTTAACTGACGAGCGTTAGAAAAAAAAAAATAGAAAAAGACAAGATATAAAAGACTTTGATAATTAAACTCAATCGCAGAAGGCAAACATGACTCCTTTGCTTTTGGAAGACAGTCGGGTTGTAAAAAGAGGAAACATTTTCCCTTCAACATCCAAATAAAAGAATAAACACAACTGGCACAATGTTGGTGCTATTCTCATTGACTGTGCTGTAGTATACAAAAAAGTTTTAAAGATTCAGGCACATTTCTCCATTTATAGGGCACAAAAGTGTGATTAAAAAAAAGCCAGTTTAAAAAAAACAAGGCTGAAATTTAAATTTGGGGCAATGTAATGTCCCTTGATTCTTTGTTTTTAAAGCATCTACCATTTTACAAAATGTTTTACAGTCAAGATTACTGAGAATTGTTTCATAAAGTATAAAAATTATGGTATATATATATATATATATATATATATATATATATATATATATATATATATATATATATATATATATATATATATATATATATATATATATATACACAAGCCATGACTGGAAGGAGAATTTACAAGAGAAATAAGTTCATTTCTAAAAATGACCACACTGATCACAGACCCTAGGGGGTGATTGTTTAAAAAAAAAAAAATAGAAAAAAACTCCATGCATTTTATCACAGAGAAATGTAGCTTAAATCTGGAAACCCAAATTTGGGTAAAACATTGACATACTTCTGATGCCTATTGAGCCGCAGTATAAGAGGAGGCACTGAGGTCAGATTTTTTTTGCATTAGTCTGAAAGCACTTCAATGTTAGTTTAAGAGATCAAGCTTGTGCATTAGTGCGTGACTACTGTTTAAGACAGATTTGACCTTCATTGATTCAATGCACATGATGAAAAGAAGACAAAATCAGGAAGAGGAAAAGAGAAAGATCAGTAAACAAAGCTGATTTGAGTGTTGAGTCAGAGCAAGTCGAGCAGAATAATCAGTGTTAATATTTACAGTTCAGAGAGGGAGAAACCTTTTCTTCTCTACCACACAGACATGGTTTTGTTTTATATTCCTTATAGGCTCTTGGAAAATGACTATAAGAGGAAGAAGAGCATCTGATAAATTGTTAGTGCACCTTTTTTTATGATTTCAAATACAATATAGATTTATATCTAATCCATAAATCGTTTCTGACTATGCAAAAGTGGATTGATCAGAAAGCATCATTAGACTTCATATCTACACATTTCCTGAAAGCTCATCTTAGTCTTCTTTAATTCTTTTTTTAACTTTTTAAAACAGTGTTCAATACTCAGTGCTGTTTTTTTTTGTTTGTTTTTTAAATTGTAGTGAGATTCTCGCCTCCCGGGCAAAAGCTCAGATGGATTCAGAGGTTCAGGAAACCTTGCAAAGTTGCCAACTTTTGTATCAAACAAGATTTCATTTCATTCATTTCCAAACCAGAGTGGCGGGTCACCTCAGCAATCTGCCATATAACGTCCTAATGAAAAAGAAAGAAAGGTGAGCCGTTTGAGTCACTAATAAATTAAATTAAAATTAAAATCAGGTAGATATGGATGATCTGATGCACTGCATACCTGTGGCAAATCTCTTCTTGTTGAGAGAAAGTCTGTATCCAGACCCCTGCAGCTCCATGTCCACTCCTGACAGGGTGCTCCCCTCACTCATAAACTGCACTGCCAGAGTGGAGGGGTTCGATGGCCCATCTGACAGTTCAAACTTGGCCCTCAGGGACCCGGCTCCTGGGAGTCAAATACAAACAAACACACTCACTTTCCAGCAAATGATCCAGTTCTCGTCCTCACCGTACATATCCTCTACAGGTGAGATTTTGTACAAGCTGCCTCTAAAGTCGGATTTATGCTTCTGAGTTGAATCTACGCCGTGGCTACGTACATAGGTACGTGGAGACATGGACCCTATGCTGGAGCCTGACGTGCACTTCTCAAAAAATGTAACTACACGTCGCGGCAATGCACGCCGCGGCTTGCTAGCGTTTCCGTTCCTCCGACTCATTTCATGGTTCTCTACCACACACACATACATACATACACACACACACACGCACACACGCCGGCCCTGCTATTCTCTTAAAGACATTGATGCACACACCAATGCACATGTATAAACTTCAGGCCAGTTATGTAACATGGTTTCCCTGCCATAATAAAGGTTTGGCTGCAGCACCTTGAGGCGTTTCGGGTATTACCTAAGCAAATGACTACCACTTAAAGAGTCTTCTCAGATCTAATGACTGTAGTTGGACTTCTTTAGCAAATTTGGTCTTTAAGCTTTTTGAGTGTTACTCATTTATGATCTGCTCTAGCTTTTCCAACATTTTAGACAGAGATATGCTAGTAATTAAAAATGATGTGAAAAAGAGATGCAAAACTACCACAAAAAGGGACACAAAGTGACAACGAAGAGATGCAAAATGGCCACAGAGACCCCAAACCACCCCAACGAAAACTAAAATGACCAAAAAAAACCAGAACACGACTACAAAGACATGCAAGAACCCACAAAAAGAGACAAAATATATGGGGAAATTGCTTTTTTTTTTTTTTTTTTTGGAGAAAAATGTTAGATTTTCTTGAGGATGGACACCTAAACCACCACCAAATACGCAAACCTAAGTCTTTCAAAAAGAGAAGGAAAACACTGCATAGGCTACGGTGAAAGCTCTGCGTGGAGCCTCCGCAGAAAACATAAATCACGCTTAATTGCAAATAAAGAGAAAGATGATTTACCTTCATTTTCAGACTTTTCTGAGATCTCACTCAGCTTCCATAGACACTTATTCTGCTCTGGATTCCTACAATAAGAGAAAGAAATGAGCTGCTTCTGTTTGACTAAGATAGAAAAATGTTTTCATCACTTTACATGAACCACTTCTTACCAGATGGAGTTAGGCAGAGACTGCATGTTTGTGACTCCTCCGTCAACAGGCACTAAGATCTGTACGTTGGAGAGTGGACCGGGAGAGGCCATGGACTCCGGGTTGTAGCGGTAGTCTACCCGCAGGTCTGATGTAGTTGGTGTACACTTCCAGTATATGGCCAAGTTGAGCGGAGTGGAATGGATCCCATCAGACTGCACCTGAACACAGTAGGTATGAACAAAGCTACTTTAAGTTTAAGGCACTTAAAGTGATGTTCCCATTACATTAGCTGCAATGAGACTATGTGAAGTCGGAATCTCAACTTAGAAGGTCAATTTCAACGTTAAAGTTCTGAAGTTCTGACACAAACACATTTAGGTGATTTGGTGTCATGAAAATACAAATGTAAGCTAAAAACAAAACTATTGTTCCTCCAAAGTTCCCAGAAACCAGAACAAAGACAAATAATTCTGATCAGAAATCAGTGTAAAGCTGACTAAGACAATTCATGGATTGTTTGTTTTACACATAGATGAGCTTATATTTCATTATATTCTTATATTTTTTTACGACTCACTGCGCTAAACAAAAAAAAAAACAACTAAAAACTCTTGACTGAGAAGCAAAAAAACAAAAACAAAAAACAGCACACTGTACTCGCTTAATTAAGGTTTGCCTTCCTCAGGCAAAGGCACAGGCAAACAGCACCATACGGATCTAGATTCTAACCTCTCAGCTGGGAAAAACTTGCCAATTAGAGGACAGCAGGAACCCTTTCCAGTACGCATACAATTTATGGAGAATTTGCTCTTCAATAATAAAAAACACACTTCCAATTGTAAACAGTAATTGCAACCAGTATTATAGCAAATAGGTTAACATCACAATAAGGCCCCATTTTACACAATGTAGCCAACAGTAGAAAGGTAGAGGAAAAAACACGAGGCAATCTTATAGTTTCAATGCTTCAAAAGCACATGTTTGGAGTATTGTGATTATTATGTTTTTTTTCCATACATGCTATTTATGGTGCTGACAACTTGGATTTTAATCGGTCAAGCTTTGACAATTGCATATTTTACGTTCAAGGATATAACATAGTAACTAACATAATAATGTAAATAAGCCAGTTTAAACATGTCTATTTAAAGATGATGTCATCCAGCGGTGGCATTTTGCGTGTGAGGCTACAGGATTTTAGGACCATGCCTACAGTATATGGCTTAGGTTTACAACAGACTATATAACACGGTTTCAGAGGAGTACATTTAGTTATGAAGCCAGTAAGTGACCACAAATGAATTCAATTCCTATAAGTGGTCCAGAAAAATTGTGAGGTTATATTTTAATATTCAAAGAATATTATAGACTAGAGCTGCCTATGGCAGAAAGAACAAATAAACAGCCCTGTGATAATACTGTGAAATCATTCCTCTTCAACTTTGGAGCATGGCTTCCAAAATATTTTACATGAAAAAATTCATTCTGCCCTGCCTTTATTTCCACCCTGCTCCCTCTTCTAACCTCATCTAGTTTTGTTGCTTCTTTCTCAGACATGTATATATGAGGGCGTTTTTACAGGGCATTCTTTAACTACAGTTATTTTATCTGGATTATGTTTTAGGCTCAGCGTTGGCTGACTGACCTGGTATTTTAGGATGTCCACATTATAGTAGGAAGCTGTAGGGTTCTGCTCTGAGGCTTTTCTGAGGTAGGACGTCAGCGCTTGCATGTTGAACCAGAAGTCCCTGGAATTTGAGTCACTTTGGGAAGGATCACTAGATAAAAAGACAAACAGTCAGAAAGATATGTACACACAGACACACACTGATGCACAAGGAACGATCGGAGGCTCAATTATTCATTGCTCTTCCCGGCTTTGTGTGCAAAGCTCTAATAGCTTGGAAAAAATGACCCTGTTATATCCAACCAGCTACTAAATCATGAATTCCATCTGATTCAATTACTCCAACCATTAGGTCTTGGGATAACTGAGAGAGAGAAGAAGTGCAAGAAGCATTAAAAAGACGTAATTTCCCTTCCCAAGACAGGATATGAACTTGTCACAGAGAATTTGTTTTAAAAATTTGCAGTTTAAAAATAGAACCAAAAACAAATTGTGCCATACTGAAACTTGCACTGCATGTGAGGTGACACATACATTAAACACCTTTGACTGAGACCAAAGAGGTGAGAGGTAAAATAATGTATGATATATGAAGCAGCTGTTATATGAAGTTTGCTGTTCTTTGCCATTTCAAGCTGGGTAGTATTTCAGAAGAGCCATGGGCTGTTGAGAACCTGGCTGTTAAAGTCTGGTGGAAAATACTTCCCTGACAGCTTAATGATAGGTTTATGTCAGATTACTAATTGAATTTCCTCTCACTGACGCAGACTGCATTTCCTCAATTCTCACTCGAATCATTGCGTTTCACTTAACCAGGACTCGGACAAGTTAGCAACTTGTCGGCTCTTCACTTGCAAACTGGCCTGTTTGTGTTTAACTCTTCTGGACAGCTCACCTGTATAGTAGCTGTTGGTTGGGTAGGATCTGCTCCAACCTGCTGGTGTTCTTCAGTTTGAAGGTGAGCACGGCCGGGGAGGGGTTGGTGGTGAACACCTTGATGATGCCCATGGGGAACGACAAAGTCATGTCTCCTGTGATCTTCACAATGCACCTGTGGGATGTAGCCAAGCAAATATGAATCATGTCATACATAGTACCTGTGTTTTTTTTTCTTTCAATGAATCGATAATTATCAAATGTCAGAAAGATTTCCCAGTGTGCCTAAGTTGACACCTTTTAATTTGTTTGGTCTGACCAACAGTCTAAAACCCATATATATATATATATATATATATATATATATATATATATATATATATATATATATATATATATATATATATATATATATATATATATATACATATATATATATATACATATATACATATATATATATATACATATATATATATACATATATACATATATATATATATACATATATATATATACATATATATATACATATATATATATATATATATATACATATATATATATATACATATATATATATATATATACATATATATATATATATATATACATATATATATACATATATATATATATATATATATACATATATATATACATATATATATATATATATATATACATATATATATATATATATATATATATATATATATATATACATATATATATATACATATATATATATATATATATATATATATATATACATATATATATATATATATATATATATATATATATACATATATATATATATATATATATATATATATATATATATATATATATATATATATATATATATATTCTTTTGTATGCAATAGGTAATTATGAACAATAGAAAAAATACACAGTTAACAAGCTGAAATTAGAGGCTTTTTGGCATTTTTGCTTGAAATATCTAAAACTTTTAATTCTAAATGATAGGTTGTACTTTAGCCTATAAATCCTCTTTTTTTTTTTTTTTTTTAAGTGGACATTGAACACATTGGCTTTAGGTTCCAGGTGAACACATCTCCATCTCCACTTTTCTTAGTACAACTCTGCATAAATCTGTGGTCTAATATAAATCCAGTTTTTTTCCTTCCGTTGGGGTTGGCCTATGCTGGGGTGGAATGGGCCCACAGCGAGTCTCAACCTCGCACCGTGTCTCTGCTGCATTTCTTATGAAATGTTCCATTCACTAATCCCTGCAAAAATAAGCCTTTTGCACAGCAGCAATTTAACAGCAGTTAACCAATAAATGGCTGTATGTTTTCACTGCCCCAGACTATAATCTGCCCCATGTAGGTTATCCACTCTGAAAGAATGGTGTCAGACTAATGCAAAACATTCCACACATGCAGAGCCAAAGATCAGAGTGCAGTGTGGGCTAGGGACCATGCAGTACAACACCATGTACTGTAGAACTCATAACATAATATGGGTTGTAGTTAAAGTTCTAATATGGACAAAAATTGGTATGCGTGCAGGTCCATATCGGGGCCTTTGAGTGGCGGGAGGTCATGTGAGACTCACTTAGTGGGATCAGCTCCTTTGAAGTAAGCATTAACCGATTCTGTGAAGGCCACGGCAATGGGCAAAGCATCTTGGGATGCCAGGGTCACAGGGCTGGGACCGCGAGACGTCCCTGAGAATGAGAAAGGCACAGAGTTTGAGGTCTGTTGACTCAGCTGCAGATCGGACTTTTACAACAGCGGGGTCCAAAGCTCACATCAGAATTAGGCAGGCTTGATCGTGCAAAGATGCATTATATAATTTAGAATATTGGTTTTATTGCATTTCATGAAGTCAGTCATTCATGCATTGCAAATCAGTACATTGTTATTTTTCAAATAAAGACAAATAAGGTACGTATTTAGAGTAGATCGTGTTACAGCTGCTTTAGTACAAAGATTTTAGACACAATTACCTCAGACAGCTTATTAAACTAAAGTCAACAAAATATGTACCAGTCAATCATTCATTACTTTATTATTTTACCAATCAAATCTTTATAATGTTAGGAGCAGATGCTGTTGACAGAAAGACAATGTGAGAAACAGGCTGAAAAGGTGAATCTGGAGAGCACACAAGACAGAAATACAATCATTGCAAACCAAGTGGACAATATCCAGTTGTCCATCCAGCCCATCAAACAGACTGGTGTTAGTTTTAGTTAAATACAGAAGAGAGTTCTCTTATATGAACCATACCTGCTGGTGTTTCACACCGCTTCTCAAAGGTAGGCAGCTTCGCTATGAACACATCGTCCTCTTTACGCCAAATTAAAAGGCATAAAAGAGAAAGGTGGAGATAAACAAACCCAGAAGCACAAATTTAAGGAGATGATGCTGAGCACAGATATAGTCCTGAATGTGTGATTGTGGCAGGTGAGTCCTAAGCTGATTTGTATGATCATTGCACAGAGATGAACGAAGAGTTAACAGGCCTTAATGACGACAGTCTCAGCATCAGTGAAATGTATGCAGAGTAGAGATGATGATTGTAAGAACTACGGAAAGGAGTGTCTCTTAAGGAGACAAAGGTTTGGAAAGGCAGACTCACTTTGGCTTAGGACAAAGAAAGGAGAAGGGGAGAGCAGCTCTGGCTCTGGGGGGGAGAGGGGGAGAGAAAAGGTGTGCTCAGCTCCTGTAAGGAGAGGAGTCAAGGAAGGAGGAGTGAGAGAAGAGGACAACAGCACATTGTGTTGCAGAGACAAAAGGTATGTGGCAGGTTGGTGAGGAGCTGAAGAAAAGGAGAAAAATAAGTTCCAAGGAAGAAAATTCTCTATACACGGAGGAGGCTTACCAACAGTGGGGGTGTTGGCGGCACTAAGTGAGGCATTCGAGGACAAGGAGGAGGAGCTCTCTGCCCGGGCGAGTGGGGCAGCAGGAGGAGGGCTGGCGTTAGATGTCTTGGGTGGGCTGAACGGCCGTACCTGAGTGATCATCAAATAGAATGGTAGTACAATGTCAGAATGTTATTTTAACAGCAATCAATGTTGTGTTGCACATATAATCTAGGAATGCTGTAGTTACTCACAATCTCATTGATTCCTGTAAGTTTTCCTGTAGGGAGTTTGGGCCTGGAGGAGGGTCGGGGTGGGGGTACCAGGGCTCCAGCTGTCAGCGGGGTCGTCGGTCGGTTTGGCACTACACCGAGAAACATGCTGGTTAGGGGCAGTTAAACAGCATGGGCATCGGGTACAAACATACAACAATGTATACACTGCGCTTTGTTCACGTAGATGCAAAACCATCATGCAAAAAACAAAAAACAAAACATAATAGCAACTATAATGAAAATCATAACAGGTAACAACATAGAAGTAAAAATGCATTCCAAAATGAATGAAAAAGAACCTCAAAAACAGACATGTTGCAAACCAGTCAGTGAGTTAGATAAGCATTTGTCTGTAACATAAAAATAAATAATAAAAAAACAGAAAGCAAATTATACAATTGTCAACTTCAAATAAACAAATGCACAGTATGAAAACATACAGTTAAAATAAAAAACAAAAAATGCAAAACTAAAACTCCAAACCTCAGGCATAAAACACGTCTCTAGCATCAGCAATGATGTTACCATTGAATATTTTGCCTGATGGAGCTGCTGCCATCGGCCTATCTGTAATTCCAGAGAAGATATCAGAGAAACAGGGGTGGCCGTCTTCTCTGCTGCCCGCCGTTTTGCAGTAGGTGTCAGCAGAGTCATCGGAGAGGAAGCGACTTGACCTGCCGGAGCCGGCCTGAGGCCTCTGGAGCTCCTTCACAGACAACCCTGAGACCTGACGGTGAGCTGGAGCGAAATTATCACTGAAGGCGATCCACTGGCTCTGGGACCAGGACACGGAGGAGAAGGCGTCAACGCTCTTGGGAGGGCTGGTTGCCGCCGGGCTTTTGATGGGGTCAATTGGCTCAGCCGGCAGGGTGATGGGGGCGCTCTGGGCCCTCGCTGGTCCCGGCTTGAGTGCTTGGAAAGGGTTTTCTGGTGAGTCCCAGGGAGAGGATGTGGACGAGGAGAAAGAGGAGACATCTTTGGATTGTTGGCTCTCAGCCAGGGGAGGGGAGCGCTCCCGTTGTGTCACCGCCTCAGCTGGAGGGGGCGATGTGATTGACAGAGGCGATAAACATGACAAATGCAAAGCAATGACATATATTGAAAACTTTTGGTAAACCAATCAGACATTTAGTAACACCAGAAAATTACAAAAGTGACTCCTCAGCAGTTAGCAGCACCAGAATAGCAGACACATAAGCTTTATTGCGATTACCCCAAACTAGGGCTGAACAACTCATCGTTTTCAAATCAAAATCGAGATTTGAAAGAATGCGATTAGCTAATTGTGAAGACCGCGATCAATCGAATGTGCAATATTTAGTTGAATGTTTGGTTTAACATTTTTAATTCCTATTATTATTATTATTATTATTATTATTATTATTATTATTATTATTATTATATGTACTATTTTTTCATAAATGCTAGAATCAATCACAGATTGTTCACAGAAATGTCCTAGTTTTAGTGGATTTTTCTTTTATTTTTCATTATGTTACTCAACTTGATCATAGAAGGTGCAATATGTAGATGCTGCTAATGAACTGAGGCATATCAGACATTTCAGTTTACCGGTAAGTACTAATAATTTTTTAAATTCTAATTGTTTTTTGTTATAACTTTAGCTTTTGTGATAAATGTTCCATGCTTATTAAAAGAAAAACACTTATTGCTGGCAATTCATATTAATGTTCCCTTGTCATGTTATATTGCTCCAAGACATGTTTTATCTGTTACACAGTGAATATTGAACTTTAGCTAAACTTTTAAGAAAACAAATCTCGAATCAAATTGTAATCACAATATTTGGTTAGAAAAATCACAATTCGATTTTTTCCCCAAATCCCTACCTCAAACATGAAAACCTGGTTTTCTACCAGTATTTGTTTGATTGGAATTGTATGGCCGTGTCTGTTACTGGATTATTATGGATAACTAAATATGAAACACCTCTTTGGTACTGAGTAATAGCAGTGTTTATGTCTTTTCTAGGTTATGTTACATTATGTTGTTTTTTTCTCTTTAATTGTTACACACAGTATGCAAATATGGACTTTGGACTACTTTACTACTACTACTACTTAAACCTATATATCGGTACACATTATTTAAGGTCCCATGGCGTGAAAATTTGACTTAATGAGGTTTTTTTTAACATTAATATGAGTTCTGCCCCCAGTTTGCCCTGGGTATCCTGCTTTGCCTTTGAGAAAATAAAAGCTCAGATGGGCCGAGCTGGAATCGTGCCCCCTATGAGGTCATAATGGGCAAGGTTACCTCCCCTTTCTCTGCTTTCTCCGTCCAGAGAATTTGGCCCACCCACCTTTCAAACAAACAAAGTAGCAGTTGGTCAAGGCCACACCCCCAGCCTCCACCTTGCCCCCCCCCTCCTCCTCAAAAGCTACAAATACAGAAATGGCACATACTAAGGAAAGCTCATTGTGGGACTGGGTCTAGTGGCTGTAATTCAGCACAAAGGCTGGATTTTGGGAAAGAGGCTTCAGATATGGTATTAGGAGACCACTAAGGTCTATATAAGAATCCAAAGACCACCATGTCATGGAACCTTTAAATCTTTAATCAGTGGCTGTTAGTTAATTTTCTAGAATTACTACTTATTTTTTTTGTAACATGAAAATGGACTCATTGAATATCTACTGTAGCTCAAAATGGGCTTATAACACATGCAAACGCTTTTTAGTTTTGGCATCATATCTTCAAATAAATATGATGCATATTTTAAACCAGAATCTATCCTTCTATCAGCCATAAACGTGCAAAGCGATGACCCTTGTTTTAAACACGCATAACAGAAAGACACACATTTGAAGTAAAGAACACTTAAAGGTTTACATAAAGAGAAACATGGAACACAAATACCATGCATAATAGTCATTGATGATAGCTTTAACTTAAAAACAAGTTTTCATTTCGATCACTGTCTGATAAACGGGGCACACACATTTTACCTGAGACCTCTGGCAGAAAGACGTCTGAGTCATTCATCAGAAAAGATGGAGATGGAGGGATTGAAAGGAAGATAGAGGCAAGGTCTAACAAGAAAAGTTCATAAATAAATAAATAAAACCAATAAAACATCAAGTAATTTAAACTCAATTACATTGTAATCAAACAAAAGGCAATGTAAAAAAAAAAAAAACTACATGTAAAACAGATGGAAATGTACAATAAAATCAATAAATACAACCTTTTTATTTTCAATCTCTTCCTTATTCAGTCAGAGTTTAATTGTTTTAATACGTCACACAATAGACTAGATAATGTGTCATGTGTGCATTCGGAGCGGGTAATACTGCTACACTGTACACAGAGAGACTTAACAGGCTCTAAGCGGGGACTTAATTCCCATCACTGAATCTTAATCAGGGCACTCTACGATGCTCTTTTCACTTTTAAGCCGAGACCTTTGACAGTAACGAGACAATGTTTGACAACATACGTGCCAGTGGGCTTTATAGCCAAACCTCTGACCTCAACTAGGTGCCAATTAACTGTGGATTACGCTTAGCCTAGGCAATGGGTCAACGCTAATGTCACTTTGTTTAAACACTGGTGTCATGCACGTAAAGCCATAAGAATCGCTCTATCAACGCTCAAAAGTAAAGTAAAACATTCAAATGACTATCGTAAAAGTATTAATGTAGAGACTTTAAGACAATTTAGATGAAACAGGAGGAGAACACAAATGATGTAAAATGATTGACAAAAACAACCCCCTCGCTGTTTTAGGGTGAATAATCTATTGACCTTAGAGGTCAGTTCCTCCATGTTGGACTGCCCTGAGAAGAGAGACTTCCAACTGAGTCGCTCAGAAAAAGACAAAAGAGGGAAGGGGACACTACATAGTGCATAGCGAGAAGATGAGATCAAAAACATAAAGAGCAAAAGCACTGGATCAAACGAGTGAGTAAAAAACAGAATACTAGTGTGGTTGCTCCTTAAAGTTATAATCCTCCAGATATTCATGAACTTAAACCCCATTTTTGATACTATACACAGTCTGCCGTGTTTCAGCCATCCAACGCATTTACATTCTAAAATAATTTTATTACCTCTCTATAAAAGTAGTTTTTTATTGGTTGTGGCAGAGTATGCCATTCACACACTCAATTCAGACAGACCTAACAACAAGATTTACAGGAAATGATGTATGCATGTAATCTAGTGCATTTTTATCTCATGAATATCAGCCTCACTGTTTACTGTTCACTGCCGTTCCACTGAGTCAGAGCTGTTTTAAGTTACTGCTAATGCAAAGCCAACATTGTTCTCCACTTCTCAGCAAGATAACCAACTCCTTTTACTGTGTGAAAAACTACTTACATCGCATGAAATCAGATCACTGTTGCAGTTATTATTGACTGACTTCTTTATTAAATAATAAGTTGGTTTAGCTGCACTGTAAACAGTTACAGCAGTTTTTCTGTTGTATTTCTGCCAAACATAAAGTACCTAACGTTTATGTTTGACTGTAGTTAGTGATCCACCCACACACTACTGTTTCCTTATTATTCGCCATCTTGGCCATTTAGTGGTTGTAATGAATTGATGAACATATGCATGTAACCGTTTTTTTTCTTTTTTTCTTTTTGTATGTATGTTGTCATATTGCTAATTGTATTTTTTCTTTTCTGTCACTCTTCTGTTGTCATGTAATTATTATGTTTTATGTTGGGACCACCTCAAAAAGAGATGATACATCTCAGGGGTTTATGCTAATAAACAAATATGAATATATATGCTGTTACCGCCTGTAACCACGAATGTCGTCCAAATCAGCCAAGACTGAAATGCTTTTTTTTGTTGTTGCATTTTTAGGCCTTTATTTTGAAAGGACAGCATAGATATGAAAGGGGGGAGAAAGAAGGGGAATGACATGCAGCAATGGACTACAAGTTGCAAATGAACACGGGGCCGCTGTGCGAGGACTGAGCCTTTGTATATTGGTGCACTCTTTACCAGGTGAGCTACCCAGGCGTCCAGGATTACAACTTTCAAGGAATTACAGTAACCCTTTTATTGTTGCTACACACCGTGGAGGGATACTGTAGATAACGGTAGAAATGTTGTGGAGAAATATATGCGTGCACAGCAATGAAGATAAAATGAGGCTTTGGGATTACCTGTTGATGAGGACACCGAGGAAGAGGAGCCTGCTGCAAGAGTCGGCCCGAACGGGTCCAGAGACAGAAGGTCGTTGTGCGTCAGTCTGCCGGAGGGGGAGGGGGAGAGAGAGAGAGAGAGAGAGAGAGAGAGAGAGAGAGAGAGAGAGAGAGAGAGAGAGAGAGAGAGAGAGAGAATACAGCAGTTTGAATTGAAAAAACTTTGAACTGAAATTGAAATTGAGAGAGGGGTTCTAGTCAAACCTACAGTAACATTTCAAGCAAAAGTCATGCACAAACGCATACAAAACAAGATACTGTAAACGTGGTGAAAATGGTGGCACTCATGAGCACTATCATACATACTCAAATGGTGTTGGCACTCTGGTTTTTGCCAGCTCATCACCTACAGAGAGAGAAAAACAAACAGAAAATTAAAGCCCACAGACCTGCAGAGCGATGACAGCAAATTCACTTTCACGGCGACTAAACACAGGAGGTTTTCACCGGAGACTATTCAAAGACATTTGCCCAAAGGCATGTTTAAACTACATCCCACCTTAGACCAGAAATATAAACTGAGGTTCTGACTGAACAAATGAGAAACACCATCTGCCATGAAAAGGCATGGAAGTACAGTATATTTGCAGTAAGATTTAGGTTGGATATAATATTTTTCTTACTTCTGCTTTGCACAGTAAAACCTTAAAATCTTACCCAAATACTGCAAATGGTTAACTCAAAATGTTTTTATTTTTTTTATTTTATTATGATGGTAACACTTTGCAATAGGGGATAAAGTAATTTGGCAACTAAATATAAAACCAAGCATTGCTTTATGAATTATGTGCCCCTTTCCAAAGTGTTACACGGCATTGAAAAGATCCATATAAGCAACCTGAAGCAGCACATTAGCACCAGAGGTAAGAGACAGTTGAGAGAATATAAAACCGTACAGGTATGTAAATTCTTAAAAACAAAAGTGAAGCTATGCAGTGAGAGAACACAGTGTCAGTGGTGTTAGCTTGTGTCAGCTGGCTGCAGGGGACAGAGATAAGGGGTGTGATATTTTGAGGGAGTGGGAGGCTAACTACTGTAGTGAAAACATACTCACCAGGGCCCTGAGCCTTAGCGCTTAATGTAGATACCCCTGTGATCAATGAGCGTATGTAGAGTATACATCTATCAATGCAATACCTTGTGTAAATCGATCTCTATCACTGCAGAATGTGAATATTATTACCATATAGTTACACACAAACAGTGTGTGAAAGCTACTTTAACTCAACTCTTTTAACTCATAAAAAAAGACATTCTGGATTTATATTCAATGCTTTCTCAAACCTGCATCAATACCTCATGGAAGCATGACAGATGACATATTGGTAGATATATTCTTAAAGCATTACACTTGGGGAAGACATCAAACACACAAACCTTCTACAAACTGTGCCAGCTCGCAGAATGGAACAGATAATTTCTGACATGTCAAAATATAAACAGCTAATAAAGCAATTAATCTTGTTTGTACCATGGGAGGGAAATATCCCTCAAGCTCACATTTACAGAAAAGAACACTTATTTACTTTTTCTCTGGGTATGTTTGTTTTGGGTAAAGTTTCTGGATTTTCCTTTTAAAAACAACTCATGGCAAGAAAAATGTAATTGAGAAGTTGTACAGTCGACCCAATACACAGTCACCCAGCAATACGCAGAAACAGGTAGGTCAGACAGAGAAAATACTTACTAGACTGGTTCCTCCGCATCTGTCCCTGAAAACAAAAAACAGGCATTAATTAACCAAAGATGCATGTAAACCACCATAAATTTGCAACCGTTACATGCCAGAAGTCAGCTCAGTTTGTTAGAAATGAAATCACAATCAAAGTAAAGGGGGGCAGTGGTGGCCTAAAGTGTAAAGAAGCGAACTTGTGACCGGGAGGTCTCCGGTTCAATTTCCAGACCGGCAGGATCAAATCTAGGTGGGGAAAGTGAAAAGAGCAGCGCTTCCTCATCACCACCACTGAGGTGCCCTTGAGCAAGGCCCTTAACCTCAACCTCAACTTCAGTGCAGCAGCTCAGTGGCCAGCACATCTGACTGTGCTTGTACTGGGCAGCTTCCAGGTATGAACATGTAACTGTGTGAATGTGACAGGCCGTCGTCGCAAATGAAATTAGACTTACCTAGAAAAATAAAAGTTAAATAAAAAAAAATAAAAAAGTAAGAGAACTGACACGCTAGAAATGATCACTCTCCATGCAGAAGACATAAAACAGATCAACGTGTTTTAAAGGTAATCATGTTTTTGTCGCTCAAACCAATGCATACCTTTTTACATGTCAAATAGTGTGGAACCTTAAGCCTTTGACAGTGTTTATAGTGTGTGTGTGCGTGTGTGTGTGCGCGCACACACACACACACACACACACACACACACACACACACACACACACACACACACACATATATAAACATGATGGCAAAAAGTGAAAACGCTTTTATGCATTGAAAACTATACTATTAATGATCCCCAGTGGCAAAGGTTTTTTTCCACAACAGAGTTTAAGACAGTAAATCACAGGGCTACTCTCCACTCACACATACCAGACTTTAAATCTAGGGTGAAATATTCAGCAGCGCAAAACCAGGCATCTAAGCCCATACAACGATCAGTCAGGAACAACAGAGAGCATGCCCCCAACACTTCACCAACTTCCTTTACGAAGCCTTTTTTCTGAACATAAATCTGCCGTGTCATGCTGCGTCAAACAAGATATGCAAGATTCGTTCTTGGGGGTTGCCAACCCAATGGAAACTTAGAGCATCAGTTTCAATAAAGAATTTATTCGCACAAGGAAAAAGGTGGTGGTGGTGGTGGGGGATTGTCAAGGGAGGAGAGGAGAAAAAGAAACAAAATGGGTTTAAGGAACATAGCAAAAGCGTTTAACCACCGTAGAGCTGTGAGGCCAGGGTTTAGTCCCACAGGCGCTAAGCGGCAAATGGGTTCAATTATGGCTCTTGCTGGCCACACACACACGACTTCCATTGCTATTTCAATGAAGGGAACACCGCAGAGGGGGAACCAACAGCAGGAGAAATGAAAAAGACAGGAAAAATGAGCAATGAGGGGGAAAAAAAAGAAAAGAAAATCTCTCAATAATTCACACCAGATGATGCAACGTTCGTCATCACCTTGGATGTATGTTTTAACTTTAATCCAGAACTTATTGGTAAATGCGACGTAGGAAAAGGATGTGCACCCGGAATCTAAACAGACAGAGAGTAAGGCAAACATAATCTAATGACTATTCTCTTATTTAAATGCAAATCAGAGTCAACACACAAAAACAGTGGTCTGTGTTTTTTTGTACTTTTGGAATGAGAAAGTAATTGTGGGTTTAAGTCTCGACAACTACCGAAACTGTACTGCAGTGAACAAAGTCAAAGGTTTTAAAGAGACCATCCTTCCTCCTGAATCTTGTAACATTCACTAGAAAATATATCCTCTATAAACTTTATCATTAATTCCCAGTGTGGAAAAAAAAAATCTCTAGAAAAAACATTTGTACAAACTACGCAATAACCCCATAAAGTATTCATAAATAACCACAACAGAGTCCTGGCTAGAAGAAGTGGGCTCCAATAAAACCAAAACGAGTGAAAGCAAACAAAGAAAGGAGGAAAAAGAGTGAGGTGCAACACAAGCAGGGAGGAGAAACAGTGGTCAAAGCAGAGGGAGTGTCTGAGGGAGAGAGCCGTGAAAAAGATGCCGTGACATTAGTTTCATGTGCAGCCAGGGAGTGCAGCGGCTGGAACCCACTAGACCCCCTTTGCGACACTGAGCGTGCCCTTTTCAGACTCTCCACAACAACATTAACAACAACAACAACAGCTCAGTGCACACACGGTGCAAGTTTGCACACAGGCAGTAGTGGTTTTTTAAATTTTAATGACAGTGGCTATTTTCACAGAGCAAGCAGAGAGGTATTCAGAGATTGAGGGGAGGTGGGGGACAAGGAGCTGAATGAAGGGCTCTGTGTGTGTGTGTGTGTGTGTGTGTGTGTGTGTGTGTGTGTGTGTGTGTGTGTGTCGCAAAGCATTCCTACAAGGAGGGTAATGTGCATGTGTGTGAGTCTGCAGTAAAATCCAACAACATTTAACTCAGAACTGATTGTTTCTGAGTTCCTGATATATACAGTGTATATATATATATATATATATATATATATATATATATATATATATATATATATATATATATATATATATATATATACACACACACATAGAGAGAGAGAGAGAGAGAGCGAGAGAGAGAAAAACTAAATTTACATTTTTTGTTTGACATGAAACTGAATTCAAAGTAAAGACAAACAATAAAATGTGTGCAAACTGGAACCTCAGTGAATCAGCAGCCAATCCGGCAAATACATGTTTTAAATGTAATACGGATGCATTTACAATTTAGATCAAATAAGTTTCAAGAAAGAGTAACTAACGGCATTTACAAGAAGAATGTTACGGTTCCCATCAAACTAAACAGAGGTTAGATATTCTCCTGTTGCCCTCTAGTGTTGCAGAGGCACAGCAGACTCTTGCTGCAGCAGAGCAGGACAGCGTCAGGTTTGTTTTGGGGATTTGGAGTATTTGGTGTGGTTTTGGTGCGTCATGAAGCCATACCGAGGTTGAGGGTGACAGGATGATGTTTCCAATGGAGGCTTTAAGCTCGTCGATTGTGGCTCGGTTCTGATGCGGGCCGTTGTTTGGCTGAACTGGCTTGATTTCTACGTGAACTTCCTGGGTTCATCTTCATCCTCTGAATCACTGGACGAATAGAAGGAATTCTCTTTGGCAT